>JAQFYB010001960.1:0-27985 GCA_034694085.1 Pogonognathellus longicornis | reverse complement strand
CAATAAACATCTATGCAGAATTTTTAACATTGAAAACGGAAAATGAAGGGACATTTAAAAAAAAATGGACTATAGTAAGTAACCCTGAAAGTTCATTTTGTCCTATAGTTACGCTACGGGAATTAGATAAGTCACCCTCAGCCAGTCAGCCAGGACGCCAAACAACCAAAGCCAAACAAACCTAAGATTTTGTCTTGCAATGCCCCACAATGTAGTGTTACTTTTGTAAAGATAAATATTATATGTAGTATATTATTATAATTAATGTAATGTATTTGTTTCATGTCATAAGTCAAAATAATTGTGTATCCCAAATAATAACGAGACAATTGATTACAATTTTGATAAATGGTGAAATGAGAAAGATATGCAATGAATAATTATTTTACTACTAAGCTATAGTAGGCCAATTGGAAAATGTGACTCCATAGTCCACAGTAACTTCTGTCTGTATAAAGTAAAGTCTGTAGAAACTGTGTGTAAACTACCATTTATGATTTAAAAATTATTACAAGTTTTCTGGGCACCTACTATCCGTAGAAACATAATATTTTTTTACCTACAAACAGCACAAACTGTACACTGGCAATGAATGAACCATAAGTTTTACATAATCATTGAGACTTTCAGCGCACGACGACGCCGTAAGATCAAGCCAAGCCACCCACCTTAAGAATGTACATTTATTTTGGAATCAGTCTTTCTTCTTATATTACAATTTTTTACATTTCCCCATTACATTGCATTTCCCTATCTAATTCATATTGGCTCTTTTAAAGTAGAATGCAACTAGGTAAGTATATAGTATATATACTCCTATACGTGCATTTGCATAATGTTTTAGTTTTTTAGCTGCTAATATTATTTTATTAGTTACAAGAGAATATAGGATAAAAATATAATAGCATGACTGAATAATAGTCATAAAATTATTCACAAATTCCATGTTATATGTATACCTGATTTTATATACCTAATCGAAAAATGGCATCTTAAACATTAGGAGGTGGTAGCAATGGCATTGAAAATAAAGTTGGGACGCCGTGTAATTGCCCAACTGGAGGCGGGGGGTTGAAATCAGCATTTTTCTACTCTAACTAAACCCATTGTCAGTGAGAAACACTACGTTTTTCCAAAATCCAGACGACAGACATTAAAAATAAGTTACATTAAATGTAATATAAAGCACTCCAATGTTAGCTAAATTGTTTTCTAACTTTTCAAATGACATTAAATGTTTTTTATTAATATTAATACACAATACTTTTCAGGATATTTGTTTGTCGTTTTTAAAATTGCTTTTTACACTATATTGAGTAATGTATGAGATAATAGGAATAACAATAAAAAATGTATTCATTTGACCACAGAAGAGGATTAGGTCTGGAGGCTGCGGGTGAGTTAAGCTTCTCTAGTGAAGATATCCATCTCATGATTTTATCAATGTTTTTCAAAAAGGAAATCCAAATTGTAATACGCCAATAATATATTATAGTTTACACTCTAGGTGAAGTAAACTCAAGGTTTTGGAACAGTCTTTGGTTTTATTTAGGCAAGTATAAAGACGCCACTGGCGGATCTAGGAACGGGTTTCACAGTATGAAATCCTCCCACTGTAAACCTGAATTTACATTAGATAAAAATATAAATTATTCTATCCGAATATTAGATGCAAACAAAATCACCCCCTTTGAAAAATCCTAGATCCGTCACTAAAAGGCACAAATACCATACCTGTAGCTTAGGGACATTAAATTTAACTTTAAGGCCTGCCTGCTTATATACCGCAAAACTCCCAATCTTTATATTTACACTCACATCTGCACTGTAGACACAGTAATATGCAATAGGTAATGTAAATATATGAAAATAAAAATGAATAACTTGACCGGAAATATTTTTAATAAAATGGTAAAAATGGTACCAAAATTTTGGGCGCTCAGTCATTCAGACGATCTATGATGTAGATGGTGATGCGGTGTATCAAAATACATGGGCGAAAGAAATATAGTTCTTCTTGTTTTGACCTTTGTACGCTGAACTAATTTCCCGCAGCCCAAATCTACTTTGTAGTAGAGACATTACTAGAGCGTCTATAGGGTCGCCTATTACCAGCCCAACCCTAACTGGCTCCTCGAGCATAGCAAACCCTTCGATTCTATATTTTATGCAACCCCTCCCAACGCTGCCCTAATATTCAGAAATCCAACCAAACACGAACCCGATTTACAGGAACTGTTTTCGCGCAGCGCTAAATTATGCTCTTTAACATACTATAGTCCAACCATAAAAATTAGAGCATTTTTAAATCTAAACTGTTAGTTGGCTTTTGTTACTATGGATAATAAACTTATCCGTTGCAGTTTTAGTGATTGAGATTTTGTTCCAAAAATGCTCTCATTTTTATGGTTGGACTATAATCCTAGTTACTTTTTGTCATATTTGAAGATCTCTTTTCAGCGAATGCATATATTACAATTCTAAACATTATTTGTACTTTATTCCATGAAAGTGATGCCAAAAATGGGTTTTAATTATTGATTTGAAGTACAATATAGTGCGAATTCGAACTTTTGTAACATTTTTCTAACCCGAACAAAATTTTTTTCAACCAACCCAATCCGACAATTTTTTTACCTCGACCCAACCCCGCCCGTTGACCTAGGTAAATTGCATGACCTGAACCCAACCCTAGGGTTACGGGTTGGGCTAGACGCTCTAGAGTGTACCCATTAAGAATATTTTAATATCACTGCGTAACTCGAAGAAACAATAATATTAGCATATAAATCTGAACAGTGAACACCTCATTTGACCGGTCGGATTTCTAATACGGTATGCTCTATGAGTTATTGCATTATTACTATAAACAAGTGATGCTGATGGATTATTACTTTATTACGATGCATGTAGAGCATTTAACAATGTCATCATACGTTTCGATAAATGACGTAATTAAGTAAAGTATTAATATTGCTGTGATGAGATAATTGAGAATGTTCCGTGAATAAACCACTCCATTTTTCCAAATCCCAAAATTCAGGTTGAAAATATTAAAATCCCCAAGCAGAAGTTAATAAAACCCCGGACCTACCCCTAACAGGCAAAGATTAGCCTTGTATAGCCTTCGCACAATAAGAATTCTCTCGAAACCCTTGAGGCGTCGCAAAAGAACAAAAGGTCCATTGTATTATTAACAATAGGGCTATTGTTCTGGAGGTGAGGCCTCAGGTTTCTCCAGGAATTTTAAGAGCGAGACAACTGTATGTAAATCCTTAAATTAAAACACTTTAAATGGCCACATTTGAAAGAAACATAAAGGAGAGGCATAAAGAGAATGTGAGGTGGGGGTTAAGCACAGGGTTAGTGTTTCGAATGACGTCTCTACTAGGTATCTATTGTGGCGATAGTAGGGTAGGAAGGGAAAAGACTGAAAAGAGTACATGACGTACAGCTAGCTTGAAAAGTATAGTCCTACACATAACACATGTAATAAGCCTTTGCCTTGACTCAGGAGCAGGACAGGAGCTGCTAGCATAGCAGGAGGCTAGGACTAGGAGGCATGAAGAGTGAAGAGAGTCAAAGATTTATTGATGTTATTCCACACTCGCTATAGATTGACTTGCCAGTCGCTACTCGGTACGCATGAAGTAAGGTGGTGCGGTCAGGTGTTACGGATCGAAAAATAAATTCTAATTGCTTTTCAAACCGAATCTATTATCAGTTTTTTCAACGTTTGGTTTGTTTGTGCTTGAACATTGAAGGTCGAGGTAAGCTGCAATTATTGTAATTAAAGTTTTTCTTTCCTATTTCATATTTGTTGACAGTGATAGGTGATAGTATGTATCACAATATTCTGCAATACATAGCAGAATATTATATAAAACCTAGTTAACCTACAACATAGCTTAACAGAATGCAGAATTTGTTCTCCCAATCACCAATCATACATCATAAATAACATACAATTCATTCCTCCATGTTATTATTATACTATCTAGTTGTATTTAATGCATTTTGTAAGCTGTAAAGTTTGCTGATTGTCTATCGTGCGTGTATATCATGTTTACATATATTCGACATTGACTTTGACACTGTCAGTATTCGCCCTCCATACAGACGACTGAGTATTGTGTCACAAGTTTATATATTGCATGTTTTAATTTTAATATCTCACTACTGATTGCTGGCTAATAATAAATTTTTTAACAATTGTCAGTGTTTCAAAATATCACACATTTTTAACCATAAATCGACGTTGTATGCATATATTTTATGGCTTGTGGTAATCAATAATCATTAATTTTTCGCATGACGGGTTATCAGAACTACTAATACAAATTGCAATTTGTATCATTTGTCGTTGCGGCAGACAACAGATGTTAAATTGGATTGGAACCTTCTACTACAAGTGACAAGTGCGGAGATTTTCCCTAGAAATCTAGAAGTAGTTTTCCATTAAAATTGTTGATAATCCGGTATTTCATTAGTTAGGTAATATTTGTAGAACAAACAATTTGTGACATTTGTTGATTTTCATGTCCCTTCCTTACTATACCGACCCGTTTGCATATAATAAGGATCTTGTTAAAACACTTCTGAATATCTTGGGAAAATCGCTCTGTACATCACTCACTGTAAAATATTTGCTGTCTATTCTTAAATCATTTTGCTCTGCCTTAATTATTATAATTATAGATTTGTTTTTTTGTGTTTCTCCCTGGTTTAGTTTCTTTGTGACTGGCTACCTGGATCGGAAGTGAGACACTTCAGCAACTAGAAAATTATTGCGAACTAACTTCTTCAATTTTTGAATAAATTCCCCAGTATTTAAACATGGAACCCGAAGCAGAACCTAACGTGGGTATGCAATTGTATGAATCGGATGAAGAGGATGGCATCGAATCAACGGGAGATGAGGAGCTGGATATATGGTTGCGTAATTGGTTTGACTGGGATCAGGTTCGTTATAATTCAGTCTTTATTTTATATCGTACTTGTAGAAGGAAGCTTCAATTGTGTTAGTTAGCCATTTTAGCATTGCATATTTTACTCATTCAGTCAGATCCATTTTTCATTACTGCATTTTACTTAGACAGTTGGTAACCAGTTTTAATTGTAATACATTTTTGGTAGCATCCTAATTTAATGAATTGCGGATTAGTAGAGAATGGTCTATAGAAATATTATATCATATATAATTATGCATTTATGCATAACTCAACTGCTTTTCAAGTTATTCATCATACGATCTCATACCACCAATAGCAGGTAATAGGCATTATGCTCTGCAATGTAAACAAGTACTAATTCATGAAATATAGAGTAGGTGCTATGAAGGTAAATATACATTGACGAATGTTTGCATAGAATAGAATCTGCTGTACAATTATTACCTTTAGATAAAAAGAACAGTACAATCGTTAAACATTAGTAATATTTCTCTAGTGTTTAATTATTGACGATTATGAATTTGCATTAAAATACAATGCAAAGGTTCGATATTACATAGAAAATACGACCACAAAAGATTTGCGCCCTAATGGGCATCGTAAGACACCCCTTCATTTTTCCTCATAATTGTTTGTGATGTTTCTATCGTCACCTATTGCAAGATTACAACAATTGTTTTAAGCTCGATTACCTAGTACTTAGGCGTTCAGTTACTCACTTTTCATTGAATGATGATATTTATTCTTTAAGTCTTTTCATGAAACAATGAAAAGGATCAACCAAAAACAACTCGTGAATCGTGATCATTACTTTGAATATTGATCAGAAACTAAAAGAAACACTTTTCTCTCGAAGTACTCTGCCCAAGTCAAGTCAATGAATATAGAGACTTACTAATCTAATGATAGAAATGATGATCTAAACATCATTTTATCTTGGATGATGATGACGAATGACACGATTAATTTTCAAAAATGACAAAAGTCAAACTGCATGTAGTATGGATCATATTGAGTATAAATGCTGAGTAAATATGTCTTTATTATGTTTCTGAATCAAGCGATACATTATATTGTTTTCAGGTAGTCTGTCTGTGTATCGTCGTATATGAGGCTTTAGCTTTCAAAACGCCAGGTCAAAGTTGACCAATTATCATGTATAGTTGCATTTTTCTCGCAAACTAAAGGGAAATTCGAAAATATTATAAACACCATATATGTTTAGTTTATTAAAAGGAACATTTTGGTGAACTATTTTTAGTTTCGAACTTAGAGCCAGGTCAAAGTTGACCAATTATCATGTATAGTTGCATTTTTCTCCCAAACTAAAGGGAAATTCGAAAATAGTATAAACACCATATATGTTTAGTTTATTAAAAGGAACATTTTGTATATTTCTTTTTTTTCAAAAATTGTCAATTTATGGGAAATCCCCGAAAAAGGGTTATAGTAATTTCAAAAAATGACCCGCGGCTCCCACCCATTTCCAAAAAGAAAACTTGGAGTAAAGTCGATTATCGTTTTATCTATCAGCTGTGTAAATAAAAAATTGGAAATGGGTGGGAGCCGTGGGTCAAAATTACGATTTTAATAAATTTCTCAAAATTTCAGAAAATAAAGATGGGAATGAGTGTAAATTAAAGCGAAGCAGTAGGTCTAATCAAGGTATATTTTTAACTTTCATTCTCGCATCCCATCCTATCAAAAACTTGTTTGAAATGAGCGCTGATATTCCAAGTTATGACTCAGTGGACAAACGGTGAGACTACTAATTTATCAACATATGTCTGTATGTGTGGGATTTCCTTGAGTATGCCAATGCTAGTTATACAGTTGTCTCGCTCTTAAAATTCCTGGAGAAACCTGAGGCCTCACCTCCAGAACAATAGCCCCATTGTTAATAATACAATGGACCTTTTGTTCTTTTGCGACGCCTCAAGGGTTTCGAGAGAATTCTTATTGTGCGAAGGCTATAGAGTAATAGTTTTGCATACGAGCCAAACCAACAGAAAAAGACAGAATCTCATGTTGCCATATTTCGATGTTTGCGCCGTAAAATCAAGGAGTCTCAAAGTTGAGATGGGATTTGAGAGCGAAACTTAAACACATATCGTTATTAGACTTACTGTTTCGCTTTCATTTATTCATTCTCATCTCTATTTTGTGTACTTTTATGAAATTAATTAAGGTCACGAATTTGACCTTGTGCCACCTCTAGAACCCAGTTTTTTATTTAAATATCATGTAGATAATACCCAACTCGTCCTTTAAGTTTTTTTGGGTTCTTGAGGTGGCACAAAGTCATTTTTTGAAATTACTAAACCCCCTTTTTGGGGTATTCCTAAATATGATAATTTATAAAAAATATGAAATATACAAAATGTTTCTATTTATAAAGTAAGCACTTTCGGCGTCTATAATATTTTCGCATTTCGCTTTAGTTTGCGAGTAAATACAATTATGCCTGATATTTAGTGACTTTTGACCTGGAAATAAGTCAGAGGGAATAAATCTTGGAGGAAAACTTCCCATTACAGCCTTGTAGTGCGTTCTCTAAATATTCAGTATTTAAAATTTCATTTATATCTGTGAAATTCTTTTGGGCCCTGGGCGCATTTGATCTGGCGTTCTGCTGAGATTCTTCTCATACACGAAGTGAGGAAAAGCAGAGGGTTTTCAACATACTATAACTTTGCTTTCCAGTGGAATGTAGGTAGCCGAAGGGTTACTAGCTAAGTACAGTACTTACTGAGGTAGCCGACATGTTACAAATTACAATACTTAGATACATAAATTACGAACAGGAAAAAAATTGTTATAATTTGACGTTAAAAAATTTGTGTATGTATGCAATTTATTTTACTTCCGACACCATTTTATATCCAGTTGCAATGGTTAATTAATCGTCGTAGGAGAGTAAGATAACAGTATTATAGTATGTAGAAATAGATGATCTGAGAGACTGTCCAAAATATCTCAAAAATGTTTTGAAATAACACTTTCAAATTTTTTTCACGTACTGTACGGGTCAGATGAAAAGTTGGGTTCTAAAGTCAGGTGAATTGTTCAACACTAACATTACTTTTGACATTGCCAGTGCATTACAACAACGTCAAAATATATGCCGAATAAACCGACACAACTTTTACATAAAGGTGTATCATCAATGTCATACATTGTTTTCTGATTTCCTACGCGTAGTTACATTTACAATTTCGTAGATTGTTTTTCGAAAACCACGAGCGTACATCTTGGGCTTGATAAGTGGTTTAAGTTGTGTATATTGAGATACTCACTACAGGGAATTACCATAATATTAATTTTTAAACTGATGTTTGGAATAATTAGTGACCGTTAGATTACACAATATGTGTGTATAATGTATGACGGATTAAAAATTGTTAGGTTTTTGTTTTAAAGATTAATTAAACACATGTGATGGATTAGATAGATGATGACATTGGTATTACTTGTATCTGTCTCTAGTAGTCTTATGTGAAGACATGTATATTTCTATGTACACTTGTTTATGAATTTCCTTGTTGGTCACAGACATTTTTTATAATATATGATAAAGTATTTGATAGTAAACATTAAGTATATTATTAAAATACTGCTCTTAACCTTAACCATACATGGATAATCTATATTTTCATTGTATGTAGGCACTATTCTCTCAGCAGGCGTGCCTTAGCAGAATGTGATATCATTTAATATATTATCAACATTTTTCATTTCATTAATCTGTCTAGCCGACTACTTCATCAACACATACAGAGATTAAGTTATCCAATTCATACAGGCATTGCTTTCATAGATTTAATTAATCTCAGTTTTTATTAGTTTTTAATTTATGAATGGTTTTTTATGTTTAGTAATATGAAGCAGTAAGTCAAAAATAATCAGATTGTATGTCTGTCATCTGTCAAAGAGCATTAAACATAAACCTTCACCTCATTTTACGTATTGTAAGGATTATAATTAGGCATTATGGTCGCTTGATCGCTTAGTAATTAAAATTAATAAGTGTAATATTAACTTAAAATTTTGATGCATTCTATTTATTTTTAGAATTTTTCTACGCGGGCAGTATTGAGAGCAATGTTGGCAGGTAATGAAATAGATATGTTGAGAGGTGTTTTGGGCACAAGATTGCAATTTGGTACAGCCGGCTTGCGTGGTGAAATGGGTCCAGGATTTGCACGTATGAACGATTTAGTAGTTATACAAACTACTCAAGGCTTGCTGAAGTATTTAGACAAAACTACTACCAACGCTAAAACCAAAGGAGTAGTCATAGGATATGATGGAAGACGCAATTCAAGACGGTATGTGGGATAGGAAATAATTCGTTGAGGTACTCTATTAGCATAAACTGTGAATGATATTAATTAATTTTGTAAACAGATTTGCTGAGCTTACTACGGCGACATTTGTTAGCCAAGGATTTAGAGTATATTTATACTCACAACTGTGCCCAACACCTTTTGTTCCTTTTGCTGTAAGCCATTTTAAGTGTGCTTGTGGCGTTATGGTGACAGCTTCTCATAATCCTAAAGATGACAACGGCTACAAAGTTTATTGGGAAAATGGTGCTCAGGTAAATTATTCAATAGATCCTTCAATTTGGTTTTTACTCTTGGATGTGCAAATAATTTTTTATTCATATTTCATATATATGAAACTTATGATGATGAAACTTATGATGAACTTATGATACTTAGATTATATCACCACATGACAAGCGCATACAAGCATCTATCATGGACAATTTGGAACCCTGGGATGAATCTTGGAATACTAAAATGGCAACGTCAATAGGCGTCCTCGATCCCTTGCCAACTGTTATGGATGAATACTACAAAGCATTATTAAATTCCATGACGTGTACTGAGACAATAGGCACGGAAAAAATAAGATTTACTTACACTCCTATGCATGGTGTTGGTCAATTTTATATGGAAAACGCATTCAAAGTTGCTGGTTTAAAGGTAATTTTCAAATCAAACCGATTGATTGTACTATCCCATGATTCATTGAACAGTAATTTACCGATTCACTAAATTTCAATAATGTTAATGTACCAAAGATTGCACGTACACTGCGCTGTCTCCAATGAAGCGCACACGTGATGATTGTGTTAAGTATATTGTAATAGGCAATTAATTATTATATTATTTATTTTACATCAAATATAATATCTTTAATTCGGATATATATGAAACTAGTCCTGGTTTTAGTTTTACTTTAATGTAAAATATGAATGAACAATGGGGGTAATAATTAATGAATCTGCCAATTCAAATGTTCTTTCAGCCATTTGTTTCTGTGGACGAACAACGAGATGCTAACCCTGAGTTTCCAACAGTACGCTTTCCAAACCCAGAAGAAGGAAAAAGTGCTTTGAGTCTATCAATACAAACGGCGAACAAATATAACAGTCGCATTATTTTGGCGAATGACCCAGATGCCGATCGTCTTGCAGTAGCCGAAAAACTTCCTAGGTAATTTTGGATTTGCAAAAAATCAATACAACACTTTCTATTACGACTTATTAATTATATATGTGTTGATTTATTACAAAGTGGAGAATGGAAAATATTCAATGGAAATGAACTTGGGGCTTTGTTGGGCTGGTGGAGCTTGTATTCTCATGTTTTGAAAAACGGGAGAGACGATTTGGGGAACTGTAAGATGTTGGCTAGCACCGTTTCATCGAAAATTTTGAATACAATGGCTGAAGCAGAAGGCTTTGGATTTATCGTAAGTAAAAAAGTGGCATTAGTTTTTTAAGGTTTTTTTATTAATTCGAAGTACTTTGAACGTGCATTTAAATATAACGCACATGTTTGCAGGAAACGCTTACTGGATTCAAGTGGATGGGAAATAAATCTCATGAGCTCATTCATGTAGAACGATGTGAAGTATTGTTTGCTTTTGAAGAAGCTATTGGTTTTATGTGTGGAACAACAGTTCTTGATAAGGATGGGATTAGTGCTGCAATTCGAGTGGCGGAATTAGCAGTCCATTTGGATACCGAAGGTTACACTCTTGTTGACCAGCTGCATAAGATCTATGATCAGTAAGAATGCAATTTATTCATTTAATAAGCGTGTACATTTAATGTTTTACATGGAACAAGCTTCAAGTTGACTCGAACGACATTTAAAATTACAAACCTCATTTATTGTTTATTGCATTTACTTTGAAAACGGCTGCACATAGTGCATGTGTAAAAAAATGTATTTTATGTATCAATATATAGTATCATATTTTTGTTTGACACAGGTACGGTTATCATGTAAGTAACAATTCTTACTATATTTGCTCTGTTCCTGAAGTGATAAGCTCACTCTTCAAAGAAATAAGACAGTTTGGTGATGGTCCATCAGCTACGGTAAGTATTAATGCTGCAATGTTTATGTAAACATTTTTTATGGGTCTAATTTTTTGTATAAAACTTCAAATAGTATCCAACCGGCTTGATGGACGGAAAGTACAAGGTTGTGGCGATCAGAGACTTGACTACAGGCTATGATTCTGAACAACCAAATAAAAGAGCCAAGCTTCCCGTTTCTCGCAGCTCACAAATGATAACATTTAAGTTTAATAACGGTCTTGTTGCAACGCTCCGGACTAGTGGGACGGAGCCAAAAATTAAGTATTATACGGAACTTAAGACTCCTCCAGGCGATAAGTATGTGATTTTTAATAATCTTATTTAACGTTTTACTTCATATAGAAAAGAAATGAAATTAATTCAATACTTAAGGAACTGGGATGCTGCCGTTGAGACTTTGAATGAAATGGTTGAAGCGATTGTGCAAGAATGGCTGAAGCCAGAGAGATGGGCTCTAGAACCCAAGGATGATGAGGAAGACAAAAATGGCTTTAATGATTCCAATGATAAGGAAGAAAACTAAAGGGAAGCCTTCATAATTACTGCATCGCAAAAATGAATATAACAGAAATTTATGTTATAAAAATATACCTAGATAGATTCTTGCGTGAGTGTGTAAATCATTACTACCAAGTACTACAAAGTTCCTGCCATGCCATAGAAAATAATATAAGAAGATATACATACAGTTCAATATTATAATGTTAATTAATGTTGTGCGTAGTATCAAAGTGTCCACCTACAAATCAAATTTAATTGTTTTAAATAGTTAATTTTTCCTGTATACTATATATTGAGTTACTGTAATTCTTCTTTCGAGTTTACTCATTTACCATTGTGTTTAAGCGTATGTTTTTCTGGGTTTTTAAACGTATCATGTTATGCTTCATTCTTAAATGCCTGTCAAAATTCAAGTCATACAATGTTTTAGTACATTTGAATATAATTCAAAATAAGTAAATAGTTTTGTAAAGAAATTCTTTATTGTAGCAATATCTATTTCCCGCTCTCTTACATAACTTTATAGTCTTTCAAGTAGTTTAGTGGTTGGACGTTTGTATTATGCTTTATTATCCTATCGATTGTCATGTATCACGAAATTCTAATATTTAGTGTGAAAACTAGAAATATTCCGAATTAAATTAATTTGTAAAAGCTATGTTGGGTAGGTATGTCGAACAAACATGGATACAAAACTTCAACATCAACAATGCTCTGATAATCAATCATTCAATGCCAGCCCCATTGTTTTTCCACTTTTAGCAACTTTGTAAATTGTGACATTACAATAATTATAATTGGCATTGAGCATAAATCATGGGAAATGGTGTCGTAGTTACAAACCTGCAATATCTTGTACCATGAACATAAAATAATAATGACGTATCCATGTCACAAAATTCATGCCACGTATCACATTACTCCAATATTGTTTGGAAAATCTATTGGCGAAACCAATATTGAACGTAAACTTGCTGTAACTAAAAAGATTGCTGCCTGATTGGTTGTAATGTTTTAGCCTTGAAATTACACAATATAAAAAATTTAAGTACTTTGTAGTATACCAGCGATCTTAAAATCTCAGGACAATGGCTAACATTATATGGCGTCACGGGTGGTGTGTAGTGTACTAACTTATGTGAGCTAGTAATGTGTGGTTACAATATGGTTTCTCAACACTTGCATATGCAAAAAACATTTCTTGAAAACTGCTATAAACAAAGTATTTTCGTGATCGGGCGTAGTAGAATAGCAATTTGTAGGTTAGATATACAGTAGTGATTACCGTGTCACGAAATACATTTTACTAGGAAGTTCGAGAAACTTAATACATGCTCTTCAAAAATGGTTTACTTAGTTTATTTTACATCTTCACGTCATCAATAATATGACAAACAAATTATATTCTATAACATTAATATGAAAAATCTTACTGGTAATTTTTACAGTGAATACAGTTACAGCTTATCAATACAATCATGAACTTATAGTATAATATTTATATCAATTAAATAGTGTAGTTTGACTGTCTACATTGTCAGTATACAAAAATTGACTTTGTGCAAGACAAAAACAAAACGTTAGCTATTGTTAACTTTCATTTCGTAATGATTGCTAGATAATGTTAAATTGGCTGTAGTACATGGACAATATAAAATCTATAACGGCTGCCATAGTGTACACGATTAACATTAATCACTAATTACGGACAATATATTATATAAATATATTTTATGGTTTTTTGTTTATGAAATAGTATTGTTACATATTTCATTACTGAATTGCGCATTCACATGTACAATTAATTGTAATAATTTGTCTATACATCCTTTATTTTTCAGTCTAGTCATGGTGATCTTTTAGTGTAAAACTTGGGAGAAGTTACAACATACATTATAACATTGTGTATTAACATGCATTCATCAAATAAGAATTTCAACTCTTGCTAGTTGAGCTGCACACTAAATCAGTTCAAAACTTTGTGAGTTATTATGTTATGTTAATCTTCCACCATCGAAATTCTTGCATTTTTGGGGTAATTGCATGAAATGAAAATGAGTTTATTCATTTCATTCTGAAAATGAAATTGTGTTGTTGAAAATTCATGTAAAGCTGTATACTGGTGATTAAGACTATTTAAAATAACGCTTTATTTTTAGGCACAGTAATTCAGATGCACTCATTTGGTTTTTTTAACACGCATTTTTTCTGGATGTGCTTTGTACGAACATACTTAAAGCTGTTTTATTCAGAATATTATGTATTTAGCCTTCACGAGAAATCAAATGAGTAAATCTAAATTCATTTGCTTTAAAAACCGAGGATGTATACAACAGATGTAACAATGTGTCGTTATACTGTTAAAAATATTATATATTTTTCCTATAAATGTAATTCTCGTTTCATGATCAAATAATTAGGTTGTAAAACATTACACAAATATAGTCGTGGGTGCAAGTATAACTAACGAATGATTGAGCACAGTGATACTTGTCACTTTACAGTATTCTGGTAAAAAATTTGTACCGTATGGTAAACACAAAATAATATAAGTGTTTTCAACGTACCTATATTTTAATTTCAATGTCGAGGCACACTGTTGCTGATCCATCATTATATTCATTCCCATTTAAAAAAATACCTTATGCATCGATTAAAGTTGTATACACTTGATGTGTTTTTACATTATCTGTACTTAGTCATGTATTGATGATTCTGTAACTGATTCAGTGTACCATTCATTCCTATTATATTATTATTTTATTTTATGTTGTAAAGGCTTCCAATAATATAGTTTATAAATAAATAAATGAAGTTGTTGTTTGAATTAATAGTTACTTATTTAGAATTTCTTGATTAGGACATTTGATATCATTGACAATGTGTCGTAGCACATATTTCATTAAAGCATCATTAAAACTTAATGCTAAGTATGGTAGTATAACATATTGTAGAGTGATTTGATTAAATTTCTTTTGTTGTAGTAGTAATTATCCATAAAATTGATTAAAATCAATCAATGTAGATTATAAAAACAGACTTAGTCAATCATAAGCCAATAAAATTACTACTACAAATTCTTTTAGAACAACGATTGTGCAGAATTATTAGGTCAAATTATTATAGTACGCACGTGTAGATACTTATTTTATGTCAGTCTACAAACGATATTTCTTTAGGTAAAATAAATTAAGTACCGAAAGTTTTATCAGTACTTACTTGAATATTAAGTATACCCGTTTATAAATAAGATTTGTTGTATAATGACATGAGAATATTTGCCGCTTTACATTTTTCGTATATCTTCTAATAGTAATGGATAATAAGGTACTTGGCGATTTTGCTTTCATAACATAAATAATAAAGTATTCAGCAGTATATCTGTATAAATCGGTGTATAATAAATTCTTAAAACACAACATGAAAATATAATCATTACAGCAGCCCTTGTGTAACATGTTGCAAAGAGTTGAGACACACAATGACACAAATGTAAATGAGAAGCTCTTTAGTACTCGTATGTTGTGACAACGATAAGAATCTGGGCCACAGCTGAACCGGCATATGATCCACGATGATATACTTCCATTTTGAGCTCTAATTCTACATCCTATGAAAACAGAACATTCAGTGTTACACAACATTAAAATTAAAAAGTAAGCTTATTTAAGCCAAATAAATTAGGTCATGACACATGCTATAAAATATAAATACATACTAATATTCAGATTACGTATAACACCTACAAATAAAAAAAACAGAAAGCTACCTGAGGACCGGAAATGGTTCTAGCTAATGCAACAACTGCTTGGAAATCAGTTGGTCTTCTTAGAAGAAAATGTTCGCGTCCAGCAATTGGCACTCCAGAAGGAGCCCTGGCGCTCTTAACTTCTAAATCAAAATGCATGACGGCTCCAGACCAATTCGGACCACGCATCGTAAACATGTCAACGTAACCCATTGAAGGAATTCGAATATTTGACGTAAAACTAATAAAATTTCTAGAAATTGTCAATGGCTGTCTCATACATTGTTGGTCACGATCTGTACACTGTACCGTTTTCTTGCACCTACTATATTATAAAAAAATATTCAGCATATATACATGCATATTGGTTGGTACTTGATTTAAATATTTCAAAAGGTACTAGTCACTGACTCATTTTGGTCGCCGTCTTTGACATAGCCATACGGGCAGTTAACTCGATTGCAACGAAAACCTCCTCTTGTATTCAAACAGGTCTCATCAGAACGACAGGCACTGGGTCGTTGACATTCGTCGATATCTAAGATAAATACTAATTTTTAAAAAGGTGCATTCTTTCACGCACATCCGTGTCAGAATGAATCAAATAAGAAAAATTAATTGCCTTGACAAGTTCTTCCATCTGTAGCGAGACGGTAGCCATCTGGACATTCACATTTGAAAGATCCATGTGTATTCACACAATGCCCAATACACAAAATATATCCTTCCTTTACTTGAGCACATTCATCTTCATCTTGGCAGGTTCTATTATTCCAATTACTTTTCATCATTAAACTAATCTGTTAACAACCATTTCCAACATTCATTTCAAATGTCTGCTACAGTTTCATTACACCACACCTAAACTATTCTCATTAAAATTACAACTAAAAGTGTTGTTATCCATTATATCTATTCATGATAGGATAATACGATTGGGTAATAAGGAATTAGATAACAGAATTCTGCATAACATAAAAATATTAATTATTCTATGCTTAATAAAAAGCCGCCGGCAGAAGGCAACACATAAATATTTTATAATTCAAAACATACTTCGGTAATTTTAAAGCCTATAAATTATGTCATGTGCATACAATGTATTCCCTAGATTAAAACTGTAATTTGCGTATTGCGTACCTCCCATCTTCACTCAGTGTAAATCCAGAGCCGCAAGAACATTTATAAGATCCCCAGGTATTGATGCAATTTTGTTCACAAAGACCAGTTATTGTGCTGCATTCATCAATATCTATAGACATAGTTTTAGCATAGCACTCATTAATGGAAAAAATGCTGGTCTCATGAAGTAAGATGGTTAGGCGTTGTGCATAGCATACCTGAGCAGGTTCTATTATCATTGCCTTCTTCAAAACCTTCTTTACAAATACATCGAAATGATCCTGCTGTGTTGTGACAATCTGCATTGCTAGAACAAACCTTGAGACAAAACGCAAACAAGCAATCACTATTCAATTCACTAACATTATAATCATCACTATTCGCTTGCAACTTGAGACTTGAGACACAATGACACGCGTAGCCAGACACGCATGGCTTAACACTAGTAATAACAGTTAAAACCATGAGAAACAGAAACTACTGATAGGTAGGTAAAGTAGCTATATGATATTATGATGGTATTGTATGCATAGCTAATAACGGGGCCAAGTGAGACATTTGCTTTGTTATTTCATGTCACTTGTCGTCGCCTCACTGAATTCTTTATACAAATTGTATCTGCTATATTATGTAATACACTACAAAGCTGAGCAATTACGGCAATTGTCTGGCAGATAAAAGTTGAGATTTATTTATGCCGTACTTCCCACGAACATTCGAGACATTATGCATTGGATACTCAAAGTCAATATGTATAGCCTATACAATTTTGTTTAGCTTGGCGAAGGAGCCCAAATGTTGAGATGTCCATGACTTTTTCTAATGTCATTATTTTTTTCCACATAATTTTGGCTGCATTGGTCACTTTGTTTGGACAAACTTTGTTTTAGCTTTGAGACTACAACGCATAAGGTACTAGCTAGTAGAGGCTATTTATGTACATTTTGTAGATATCTGTACAAGCTTCACTAAACACTAAATGATGTAGTTATCTCGTCAATTTCATAGTTTAAGATACGGTTATGATTAAATAAAGACATACTTGGCCATTATATCGGGAGCATTCGTCAATATCTTCACAATCTCCAGACTGTGTGGCTGTATAACCCTGAGGACATTGACAGATGTATCCTCCTCCTCTATTTAAACACTGCTGGTTTCCTTTACAAGTGTCTAGGCCTCTTTGACATTCATCAATGTCTAAAACCCAATTGTGCAGCAGCATTAAAACTCGTATTAGGCTTTAGATTGCACAACTGCTAAATGCTAATAATGCAAAACATGAAGCTACATACCTGTACACTTTGTTCCAGTTGGATCTGGCTCGAATCCTCCGGGGCAGATTATTTTAGAAATGCATTGATAAGAACCTTGTGTATTTACACATTGTTGATGTGATGCACAAAGCCCTCTGCTAGATGTTGATTGTCTGCATTCGTCCATATCTAATACATTCAACATTTAATGACATATTAGTTAAACCCATTTAAGTTTATTTCCAGGATGGTTAGAATATATTTTGCGAAGTGAAGGGCAACTATTCATAAATATGTATCAATACAGCTAACCAATACATTCCCCACGTGAATTGAACTGAAACCCAGAGGAGCAAGTAGGTCGGCAATCTCCACTCTGAGCAAGTGACATCCCAGACGGACATTGTCTTGTTTGTTTTTCGCAACGAAATGATCCTAATGTATTTTTACAACTCCATTCCGGTCCAAGACGATGACAATTGTGATTACCAAACAGGCATTCGTCGTCATCTACAAAAAGTAATAATTATCGAAAATAATTTATGAAATAAATTGATAGCAGTCCTATAACAATTCTAGACTGACATGCTAGCGGTAGCAAACAACGCAGGACTTAAGAAAGGTTCAATTATTAAAAATGTATTTAATATAAATATAAGGTAAATTAAACGTTTTAATTTTAATCCATAAAAAACATCAATCTATTTCTAGCAGTTACCTTCACATTGCCCCGTTTGAGAATTAAGTGTGTAGCCAGTACCACAACCAGTAATCCGAATACAAGTAAATGAGCCCGGAGAATTGTCACATCGCTGGCTGCTCAAACAAGTATGTTGATTTGTTTGACATTCATTAATATCTTTAAAAAAATGTAAAATATTAAACATCATTTAAAAATGATTCAGTTCCTATGTACAAAGTACAAAATGTATTATTGATATTAAAAGATGTTTTATACAAGATACATTACCTAAACATGCTCGAGTTACAGGATCTCGATAAAATCCAGACTTACAATGGCAGTGATAACTACCGATTGCATTTTGACATGTCTGTGTGCTGTCACAAGGATTGTTTTCCACGCATTCGTCAACATCTGCAAACGGGTTAAAAAATTATATTAACAAATAAAACATATCAAAACGGAAACTTGTATTTTGTAACTGACATACATAAAAGCACAAAATTCTTTTTCCCGTAAAAACTTGGAAAACAATACCTTCACATGCATTTTCGTTATGTCTGGCACTTGGTCTCTCTCTGTACCCGTTCGGACAGTTGTTTGATTTTGAAACGGTATTACTGTGGTGTCCGTATCTATCAGGACGCTCCAAAGACAAAGTTGGTCTTGTTGTTACTAAATAAGAATATAATTGCATAAGCATATTATTTTTATTTAATTCTAACTGTAAGTGATTAGAATGAAGGGTATCATTGACTATCTGGATACTATAATTGCTGAATATGCTACTGAATGTATTTCGTAATCAGTCAATTTTAAAAACGAACCTCTAGAAGACGAGTAGTCATGGCCTTGATCTCTTTCTCCAGAACGTGTTGAAAAAAAGTTATCTGGTATGGTATTATCAGTGAAGCCAATGGAATTTCTATCCTCGTCATCGTCTACAGGTGATTCGTCGTTCTCAGCCGCACCGCTTCCTTCACAACGATAACCTCCGATTTCATTAATACAACTTTCGGATGGAGCACAAGTGTGAAGTCCAGAACTGCACTCATCCCGATCTTAGAAAACATAAATATTTACGCATTATAATCTTTCATGATCGGATGAATTTTGCCTTATCTATACAATTTCAGTTCTTAACTTTTACTTAAAACCATTTTTTCAAAGCAAATGATTAAACTTGATAATATTTAGTAAATATTTACCTTGACAAAGGAAGGTAAAATTCTGATTTGGCTCATACCCTGGAGGGCAGTTGTTATCTGGGTTCTGGCTAAGTTGATGACACTGATAACTTCCAGGGACATTTACACAAGATTCCTTGTCAATGACACAGTCATGGGTTCCTTCCGTACACTCATCGATATCTGTACATACATTGATATAACATTTTACGAATAGTTTCTACTATACATAATCACAACTAGTTAGTGGATACTTAATATTTAGTAACTTGCCAAAACGCTAGTGAACTAAATTGGCAAGTACATTCACATTAACATTCAGAGTCATTTGATATACCCATGCTTGACCAATTTCTATTGAGGTGTTTATTAGTGCTGGTAAATGAGTATAGTTAATTTAATGTCGGGACAATAGCATTCATATCTTTGCGTGCTAATTATTTGCATGCTATTATGTGATGCAACATGCATACAGTCGTGCAAATGCATACATTGCAGAAAATTTATTAAAAAATATGGAATGATTTAAAGATTTGAGTTTTCAGTAGACAGACCCTGGCAAGAACGTAATCGAACATCAAATCGGTAACCGCTGCGACATTGGATATCGCATTCATATGCTCCGGCTGTGTTTCTGCACACTTCCGTTGAGTCATCGCAACTGTCAAGATTCTCGGCGCATTCATTCACGTCTATAGGCTCCAACCAAAGTCAACCAAAATACTCATTTCTAATTGCCTACATTGTCTTTTCATACTGCAATAATTTTAGTTCTTAATTCTACAAATCATTTGTATGAGTCATCTTATACATAGCGAACAAATACCACTGCTTAGTCTCTTCCCATTTTCCCATATAACGTAGTGTGAGAAAATCTTACGAAAAACCTATTCCTAAATGAGAATTTTTTTGACATCCTGCTCTAAATAAGATTCTATTCATCTACGAGATTTAATACAATAATGTTAAGGTTATCTACATTGACATACGAATATATTTACTGCTTTTTCTGTTTTCTGCGAAAATGTTGTGTACTTATTACAAAAATATTTTCTTCATGTACCCTACTTTTGTAGCACAAGATTTAGAGTAGTATGGTAGTGAGTAACATACTTAGAAAGAAGTAATAAAAATGATTTCAGTATAAATAAATACTGATAGGATATATATGCATTTCCAAGAAATTGTTTTTACGAAATGTTTTTGACTTGCAATAGAAATGAATGATTCACTCTTCGTTGGAAATAAGTAGTAAAACATTAAAGTACCTACAAACACTTTAGAATGCACAACGCAGCTCACCTTCGCAATTCAAAGTCACATTATTGAATTTGTATCCAGCAGGGCAATTATAGCGATTGAATTCTTTCTTCCCTCGGCAGTCAAACCCACCTGGAGTGTTAATACAGTACTGGGTTTCTCGAACGCAAATATCGTAACCTTCCGCACACTCATCAATATCTGCAAAACACATCCGTTGTACAATGAGACTTTATTTACATGAAAAATTTCTTGATAACTTATTTATGCCTTGCATTCCTTACCAACGCAATTAGCCGATGGTTCGTTGTAACGATATCCAGGTGGACATTGCAAATTTCGTTCGTTCTCTCTAGGAGTCCTTTCACACAAAAATGAGCCGATTGTATTTCGACATGTCTTGTATGGATAACAAGAGCGAACTCCCTCAGCCGTCAAACATTCATCAATATCTACATAATGTCATCATAATACCAAGAAAAATGAATAACATAATTATACAGAATCTGCCTTAGGGTATAATATAACTACCAAACATAATAAAAAAAATTCTATGACAAAATTTAGTTTAGTTTTTATTACCATCGCAGACTTGAGTTTGCGAATTGTAAACAAATCCAGCTGGACACTGACCGGATGCAGCACTGGCTCTGTCCCTTGATCCCCAAATGGAGCCGTTGTTGGCTGGCTGTTGAATATTATTACTTGGCGTATTATTGGGAGCTCCTGATGTTCCATCATGTTGACATGATTTACCATCTGGAAGAAGCTTAAATCCTTCTCGACAAGAGCATCTATAAGAATTTCCTTCAGTAACACAAATTTGTGAACACAATTGTCCAGGAAATAGATTACAAAAATCTTGACTGTCTGCATCTCTAGCGTGTGAACGAAGGTTTGGGTGTCCACTATGAGGAGTCGTATCTAAAAATTGTATTAAGTTCTTTTATCATTGTAAAATTTTATTTTTTTGTCGATTTAATAAATACACAACAGATTTTCCGATGACTTGATTGAAACAAAGAAAACGCAGTGGACTGTATGACCGTAATATTATTTATGAAAAACCTTACTAGGTGCATCTGTGGCGCTGTGATGGGTAGAATGAGGCTTGGGTGGTGTGCTATGTTTTCCTCCAGCTTGAAGACAGCATCTTGTGAGTGAAGTGTCCCATGGAGGTCCTAAAGCTAATTTCAAAGAATGAAATTCGCAATGGAGCCCCATAGCTCCAGCAATGAGACCCAGTTTGCATCCTTCGCAACAGTCCTATGAATTTGATAATGTACTTAACGTGAATTTAA
The DNA here is from genome assembly GCA_034694085.1 of Pogonognathellus longicornis. Lineage (NCBI taxonomy): Eukaryota > Metazoa > Arthropoda > Collembola > Entomobryomorpha > Tomoceridae > Pogonognathellus > Pogonognathellus longicornis. The sequence goes on along the minus strand of JAQFYB010001960.1, from coordinate 5,576 downwards.
GAAATAAATTAAGGTTTGAGATTAAAGGTATATACAAACTTTATGGTAGTGTCCACCTTGACCATAGCCTAATGTACATTCAGTGCCGGACTTTGCAGTCTCATGACCGGCTTGGCACTGACGTTCTCTGTTGAAACAAAGCAAGTAAAGTTTTGCAAAATCGTGAGATCTAATGCATTATAATATTTTATGGAAAGGATTTTCTAACCTGTATGTGCGTCTGCAGCAAGCATCTACTGTGGATAAACATGGAGCTTGGTGTTCGGCTGAAATTCCAGTAACAGGTGCATTGTGATCTGTACATGTTTTATTTTCCCATGCCCACCGAATTCCGAGGTTGCAACATCTGGACAAAATATTCTCCAATCCCTCTGCAAAATTAAAATGTTTGGTAAAACTCTTCTGTTCTCACTGCAACAAATTTGATTTGTTGCAAAGAAACCTTCTGTGTGAAATGCATCTTACCGGTTGTAGAATACACAGTAAATAAGCACAGGATCACTCCACAAAATGCAAACAATTTACTCATATTTCCCCCTCTCAATATTTACTGTATCTTATATAACGGTTTCTGCAAAAATGAAAAAATCTGCACAAAGAAATTCTCGCGAACAATTTTGCAATAGTAACCAGCGATAGGTATTCTACTAAATATTATCAATTTCTCATGCAAACACACATAGGAGATCTGTAATTTGTATATTAATGAAGATGTTTATGGTACACACTGAATGAAAGAGCAAAATTGATAACTCTCAACTCCTGTCTTCTTTCAACAGTGGTGGAAATACATACTACGAAATACCTACACAAATGAAATAAAAATAAATACAATTTGTCTTTTGATTGATAGAGAAAAGCTATGAACATTTATATAATATTGTGGGCCCACTTGATGCCAGTGAATGTAAAGATTCTGCTCTAATCGTATTTCCTTATAGCAGCTTACTGAGATTATCTCAAGTATTTATTTAAGCAAGACATACTGTGCACACTCAGTGAGATCACTAAACAACGGACTAACTACACGTCTACATATAATATGATCCTATTGCATACTAAATTATGAGTTGGTACTATAACTACTAATAGATATCCATATTGAATTTACCAAAGCATTCATACGTTATATTCTGATTTGATGATGTGACAGTCTAATTTAACACTATATTTGTATTAGCTTATCCATCTTTATCTAAGAAGGACAGTTACAAATTCTTAATATTCAGAAGCATCTTGAATAGGTATTCACGAGAAAAACAGGCTTGAAGAATATGCGTAGCAGATAAAAAATACCTACATTGGGCAGGGTGCCGTGTTATGTTTTAAATATTAGTCAATTTTTATATTTCTTACAGGATTTTTAATGATCATTTTTGGGCAGTAGTTCATAAACAGATAAAGTTACACACCTAAAATCGATATAATTATCATTTTTGACAAAACAACCCCATATTACTATTCAGGATTAGAGTTCAAGATGTGTAAAAAACTGCAATTCAGCAATAATAGTATTAAGTAATTAGTAACATGTTGTTTATTATAATTTATATTGTCAACCCATACTAATATTTTTTACCCAAGTTTTTTTAATATTTTTTTAACATAGTAAACTATTTTATGGCGTATTTGGCTTAATTTCCAGTTACATAATATGTGGAAGAAAGCACAGATTTCATCTTGTTGGGTTATCCTGAGATTTTATTCACTCAACGCTCATCAGTTCCATGAATCCTGTTAGTGCTAATCATGTAATTGCTTACTTACATAAGATAACATTTTATTTGTACAACCACTCTATCCGTAATCCGTGCTTAGTTAGTTATAGGTAGGACAAAATTGTATACATTTTGTCCACTTTGATTTTGTCTATGGATGACTTTAAAGAATATAACTCATGATGTCAAAGGTGAAACTAGAGCGTAATAAATTTTATTATATAATAACAATTTCTTGGAACAACTCTCAATGAATCATGCTTTTATTTAGAATCAACTACACACGCTAATAATGTGATTATAAAGAGTAAATGTTAGGTGAAAGAGTATATAGCATGTTCTATATAATTCGTATTATAAACTCAATCCTCTTTCTAATTAAATATTCCAGTAATCGTGAAGTTACTAGATAAAAATGTATACCTAGTAGTGAATCTGGAATCAGTGTTATCTTCATTTCATATACATGCTCATACAACTTAATATTTGGCAGTCATTTCATTAATTCGAGGTTACTAATTTTTTAACTGTAATTTGGCACTTAATGAAAGTTAGTTACTTGATATGATAATTATAACTTTTGACACAAGTGTCGTCAGACTGACACACAAACACACTGGCACAACCATCGCATGAAATTGGATGGAGTGTGAAGAGATTAAATGTAAGGAAAATTCGTCAACATAAATACATAGTCTATATAAATGACCTACATTACCGAATAGAAGTATGAAATACAGAATCTTTACCATTTCTTAAATACATTTAATTATGTTATAGTAAGAGTAGGACAATTAAATATTGATGTACACAAATAATCAATGTATTTATATACTGATTTAGTATTACGTTAATTATAGAGGTATAACCACAGAGTGAATCTCTATTTACTATGGTATAACTTTTATGTTGGTGATTCCGCGGTCCATACATTTTCTGGATGCAATATAAATATATTCACCATCCTCACACTTAATTATTTAGATTTTTTAAAGCTGATTCTTAAATTCAACATTTCAACAGTTGTGTAATGGCCTTGACCTACCTACGTGAATAGAATATTATTATCCATTCAAATGATGACTCTTACTACTTCCATGAATTAGGGAGTACGTTTTTATATTAATATGTCACTTACAAATATATCCGAAGAACTTGAACTATCTACCAAAGCATTTTTCTTACTACACATTCAATTAATTTGCTGTTGAAGTTGTTGGAGCCTTTTTACCATGTCATCATCAATTAAAGCGTTGGCCCTTGATGCCTCTTCCGGGTCTTCAGCTGAAATGTCTTCAAGAGGTACAGATTGCATACAAGCATGAGCTCGATCAGAATAATACAACCCACCTTTACAGGCAAATAGAGTAATTTGACTTTTCGTGCATCGAAAGTATTTAGTTTCATCGTTAGGATCTTTATACAGTTTTCCATTTCCATTAAGTCCTTTACACAGCTCCTCTTTATACGAAATGAATAAAAAAACATGTAGAGCAATTTTTTTATCGTTTAGGTACCCAAAGTCTTATCTTTACATACTTCTAAATTATAATATATCTCATTAATCATTATTTACCTTGGCAACGACCTTGTGGGGAACATTCGTTCAGAAGAACATCGAATTTCTCGTTCCCCGAACATGATTTGAAAGCGCCATGTACTTCTGCCCTAAACAAATATAACAGACACATTTAAGTCTCCAAATGTTTCTTAAATCCAGTATTAATACTTTTTTAATTATATTAATTTGGAGTGGAAGTGAAAGAAGTGGTGAAAGCTGTTTCTGAAAAGCGATTAAATTCTCGACGGACCGTAAAATTCACCAAGTTTCAAAATATGACTATTTGTCAATTTAAAATGCTTAAAACTGTCTAATCAGTTGTAATTTGAAGACTGGGAAAGAACGTTGGCTCAAAATCACTTTCAAACTACAATCTCGGATTTTGTGAAAATCGGATGTCCTTGGAAAGAAAATATCACACTTGAAGAGCTAAATGACTTTTATTTAGGACTCCAAATTGGTAAGACTGTCGTTGAAAAACAGAAAAGAGACCTAGAATTCTGCATAGCAAAAGAAAGGAAAGTTTTTTGACAAGAATATCGCTGTCGGCGTTCTCAAGGCTTCTGGTCCCTTAACTTTAAGTAAAGTACCCATATTATATGTAAAAACTAATTGACAGCATAATGTGTGGCGTTTTTTAAAGCCCTTACTTGAGGGTCTAGCTATACAGGAACTTGCAATATACATTTTAATTGAATCTCAATGTGAGGCACATTATAAATCCACGTCTCACCTAGTAGTATATTCGAAATCTAAAGGAGAGAATGAGAATTTAGGTATAGAACAAGGACATTCAGATTGATGTCTGACACATCTGATACTCTCCCAATGGTTCTTACTTAATTGCTTTGTCTATTTAAAACATGGCGTTTTCTATAGAAGGTTTACCACGTATACTAAAGGTCTTTGGAGAACCTTATACTACTAGTGGAAGGAACCAACGCTTGTAAAAGTTTTTTGTACCTACATAGTGATAGCTGATATAATATGCTTTTGTAGCTTGAAGCATGGAAAATATGTTGGAAAAAATCCAGATACATATTCTCGAAAGCTTCGTAGAAATAATGGTGATTGTGGCCGTGGCTGTCCAAATAAGAACTACACGACATGTTTAGTATACTGTAAAAAATTCACAGCCACAAACATATTATTTAGAAACCGATTGAAGGTTTGAACTAAATATAGATGCCTGGGATAAATACACCGTCGATCATATAATAGTAGTACACAGTACACATGTACTACCTTATTTAACAGTCAAATATATCACCTCTTTTATCTTATCTACACTCTACACACGTATCAGATCTCAGATTCTTGCTCACTTTCTCCATCAATAAATACGTGTAAACCTAATTGCAAAATTAATGTTAAAGACTAAAAGTTGTAATTTAATAATGTTATTACTTTGAACAGACCAGATATTTTGTGCAATCGTCATTTTTCGGAAAATGCCCTTCACCTAATTTCTCACACAAATTTTGATTGCCAAGTCCTAATACTTTTTCAATAGTTCCCCCAAGGTTTACCAGAGGCGATAATAACCCTTGCAAAAATCTTCTAGAAGTATGGTTATCCGATTGTCCTAGCATTGCTGGGGATGGAGAAAGAGTATCAGTCTCGTTAGACTTTTGGATAGAAATAAAAAATGCTGTAAAAGCTATAATAAAAAAACGTTTTAAAGTCGCCTCCATGTCCACAAAAATACTGCACCTAATATTCAGAACTGTTCACAAAGCAGAAGTGGTGCTTATTTAAACGGATATTTAATTTATATACCATGCAAAATATTATAGTTAGTTATTCTGCGGATGCCATATAAAAATTTTATGAGTCCGTTGTCGCTGCAAAAAATATCGACGTCATATTCTGAAGTACTATTATATTGATACATAATGTATGTAGATAGCAAAAAATAAAATTCATAAGATAATATTATATGATTATACATTATAATTGAAAAAATTTACTTCCTGAAATAATATGCAAGTGCTGTGTGTGAGAATTGCTGTGTAATAAAAACCAGAGTGCTGCAGTAGAATAAACAACTCCATTTGGTTTATTTCGAAATTAAAAGTGGGAACTTCTTTTATTTGCAATCATTCATATTATAAACAATACTAGCAAAAGAAGTAACTTTGATAAAGAAAGTTTCTACCGTTTTAATTATGTTTACTATAGAAGGGCTACTGAAAAATTGGACAACGTAAACTTTTGGCACACTCTTAGAAAACAATCCAGAAATTCAGTACCACAGTACCTATTATCAAGCACTGTAGGCCTTAGAAAAAACTCCT
>JAQFYB010001959.1:0-27994 GCA_034694085.1 Pogonognathellus longicornis | reverse complement strand
GTAAATTTACTATTAGTATTGTATTATGAATTTGAAAGGATGTAAAAGCTGATGCTATATCGTCCCTGAATAAATATGTATCTATCTATCTATCTATCTATTAATTCAATGTTTGGTTTTAGCAATTTACACATTTAAATGTATATGTTCTTTACAATACCGAAATATAAACATAACGTCTGCTGCATATGATTTTGGCGTATGTAGCTCCTCGCCATATTTAAAGAGCGGGGTATATGTGAGTCCCCACATTATTGCAAGAGTAGCCTACTATTTGGTTTAATCAAGACTCCAGCTACATGTGTAAGGTAAGAAGCGAAGAGAAGACTGTTTGTAACTGATTTTCGTGAAACCTGCCTAACGACGGCGTACATGTTAGATGGGGCGAAAGCCGGTTAAGCAGAGGTTTAGGATTCGCTGTCAAATTTTGAATTGGGGATTTTGCCTCTCTCTGGAAATTGCCTTCCTCTACAAACTGCAAATCTGCCGATTGACAGCGCCACCCTCTGCAATTCCAGTAAATACACAGGTTTCACGCATAACATGGACAGAGTCATATCTCTTCGCTTCTTACCCTACACTTGAAGCTGGAGTCTTGGTCTAATGTAGTTTTGGCGCGTGCTGTGTGTATTTTGTCAGTAATATAAAATCATATCATATGAGGCTGGTTAGTTACATACCTACACTGAAATCATATTAGGCTGAGGCTAAAATCATGGTACCCGACCGTTTCGCCTGAACCGTATAGTCAGAACGTTTTCGTCGAATTCAAAATCACCAATTAACATTCATGGTACCGTTTCATCTAATTTACATTTATGGATAACCGCATGAGATTTCATACTATGCATACTGTCTGTTAACATGAATTATGTTAATTATTCATTTTTCATATGGAACATCTTCATTTGACACATTTCAATTTACTTATTCCTTAGTGTTTGTACAAGACACATCATGAGTGAGGGTGTCATGTTTGTTAAAAGCCAACGAGGTGGCCTGAAATTGTGTCACGAAGGTATCCTTCGTGACACAATTTCAGTCTACAATAAAAATAACGAAACAAAGTCAGCTACAGGTTCTAGCGTTAGTTATTGGCGTTGTGAGATACAGGCTCTAAACAATAGACTAAAAATATTGTTAAACTCCTATAATACAGTCTCAGTACAACGCTTCTGTAGAGGTGTGGCTCATGTATTTCAAAGTAAGTGCAACAAAAGAAAACTCAAAGAAAGTGAAACTGAAATTTAATGTTGAACTTGAATTACGTATACTTAACTTTTTTAATGCAAAATTTTTGACTAAAAGACACTCATTCTGTAAAAAATGCTATTCGACGAAATGTCACTTCTCATCAATTTTCAATTCGACGAAAACGCACATACCCCTTCAGGCGATACGGTTCAGGCGAAATTGACCCCAACCGGCTACTTATAGGTTGTAAATAAACGTAAACTTGCATGTAGTTAGCAGAAAAGAAAAATCATAGCTTTTATGATGAATAAAGTAACGATTGGTAAATGTTACGTACACTGAGCTTAGCTACATGGAGCTCTGTGTGTTCACGTTGCTTTACAGCTTGTACACATAATATTGGTGTTGTGTATAGCTGTGCTAACTTGTCGATGAAGAAATGGGTTTGGAGATGGGAATGAACAGTCTCTCGTCTCATTTCATAGCAGTAGTAGGTAGTTGTTTAGGAAATAAGTCAAAAGAAAAGGGGGATGAGGATGGGATGAAAGTAAGTGTATGGCTTTTAAAGTCAAGTCAAGACAGTCATAAAACACACGTGAAAGAGTCTGATAAAGAGGAAAGCTCATTAGGGAAATATACACTTTCTGCACGATAAGATGAGTGACTCGTAAACTTGTAAATTCTCCCTTCAACTTATGACTTGTACATTTTTCTGATCAAAACTCGAACTTTGTGTCTGTCTTGCATGTCATAAAACCCCCTTTGCTCTCCTGCTCTTTACCATTTCATCTTTTGCTTTATTTAGTATTAGCTTCATAATATTACTCACACAACAACCTTACATACAGATACGCATACGATATTGGTTTATACACACACACACACACACACGAACCTATGAGTTTTCGTTTTAGTACAGGCATTTCGATAAGTTGGTGTGCATATACTTTTTTCTGCACACTTTCTATCTGTACTTTTGTTCTATGTAATATACATGAACTCTAAACTCACATGAATTGAAAAGAGTGTAGTATTATCGCCATGAAGGGCTTTGCCAGGTTGACATGACATATCAACGCTCTCAATGACCATAAGCTGATATGAAATGAAAAATAGATGAATGCTACACCTTGAAACTATAAAAAATGATTTTAGTTTATGAAAATGTAGAGAGATACCTCACGTTCCATTTGAACAGCAAGAGCTATAGAAAGGAAAAATTGTATAAGTCTTGCATTTTCCGTAGACACTCTAATGCCTTTATACGGTTCTACTGTAATGTACTGTGCATTACTAATGCAATAAAGTGAATAGTATATTTCCATTTTCTTCAGCTTTTCCTACATGCGGTTATTACATTTGGGCTATAAAAAACTATAAAGGAGAGTAGCTTGTTCATAATCATAAGATTGACTTTGACTCTCAAAAGCTTTTTACGCATCTTTTTATGTGTAACTTGTAAAAATGTTGCTACTACTATTCGTTTTCTACTCCATAGTCTCTTAGTGTCACAATGTATTCAGACACCGTATCTCGCTTTGCTGCAGATACAAAAACATAGCTAGGCTTAAGCATCCCCCACTCGCACTCTCACTAAAATAACGATATATATTATACCTATACCATGTGAATAAGTTTACAGATTGTATGCGTGATTGTACCGCAATCAAGGTACAATAGAAGGGACGCTGTACACAGTTGAGCATATTTTTATGCATTTTTTATGACAGGACAAAAAATTTGCGGAGAAAATTCATTCCATGAATAATTGAGTCGAGATCAGGATTTAAATAGCCAACTTTTTAATTTAAAATATATTGCTTACGATTACAACTACAATGTTATATACTTTTACGATATTACGATTACAAAATATGAGATTTTTCAGAGTTGATAATTTGTAACTTATATTCTGACTTAACTGATATTGTTACTTTTTAGTTTATCTTTTTACTTTTTTAGTTTCCTTTACGCTGCAAATTATATGGGCAAGAATCTTACTAGTCGTTGTACACACCGAGCATAAATTGCGTTGCGATAATGAAAAAAAACGAGAACATTGTCTAGTGAAACCGATGCAATTTAACTTAATTACCTACTAATTAAGTTAAATTGCATTGAGTGAAACATATACAACATACCTATTGTCGTATTTTTAAGTTTTATGTCCTAATAAATATTTACATGATTATCACATTCTACTGTATTTCGACAAATAAACCTACCTCCTCTCCGCCCTTGGGGTAAAGAAGACAGGAAAAAATACCCCAGATATAACTAGCGGCAGAGGTCTATTTACAAGGGGTTTAAAAGATTTTGCCCTACTTACTTCCTGGGTTTGCTTGTCGTAATACGGTATTAGTATACAATATACCTAGTACTGCTGATTACTGATATAGGATATAGCAGATACAATAAGTAGCATGTCACAATCAAGCACATTTTGAGTAACGTTCAGTATTGTCTTTACTTTATTATTAAAACGTAAATCAACTGACATTAAAGGTCTTTTAAGATTCCGACATACATCAAGGCATTTATAGAGGTACTTTGTTATAAAAGTGTTAGTGAGCATTTTCTACAATCAAACAAACTGTATTCTTTTCTAATAAAAGGCACAACATTTTCTAACTACACATATTGACATAACAGTTTGTATTATGAACAATTATTTGTACAAAGAATGACCAAGAAAGATACTAACATTACTAGTATCCCTACCTGAATTTCTTCTATTATTAATGTAGGTAACCACTACCATTGTAAGATAAAGTTAACAGTTTAGTACACCTACATTACATACTGCCACCCGTAAATGCAATATGTATAACATCATATTATAGGTATTTAACACATTATTGTGTATCATTTTGATATAAAAATTATATTCGTTGTTTGTGATTGTAATATTGTACACGAAAAATATTTTTAAACTTAAAGTTCAAAGGTCTATTGCATCAATTGTATTATTGAAACCTTGGGAGCTTCCAGCTTGACTCTCCTTCGCAATTTTGTTGCGTATTTTTGCAGCTAGAGCTGTATCTTCGATCAAATGCTTCTTTTGAATGAAATCTTTATTGCTGCAGCCTAACGAAGGACATCTGAAAATGAAAAAAAGATTGATAAACGAATTATGTATAATTATATTGAACAATAAATCAAAGCATATATTGTCAAACCACACATTCAGTCCTTTTGAGTTGATTTATCAATATGACATAATTAAGAATACCATTCATATAAGTACCTGATTTTTGTAGAGGATGATTTTATTAATTGTTCAATAGCAGATTGACCATAAACATGACCACAAATAGAATTTTTGATGGGATCAATTAAAGGACGCTTTGTAATGGGGTCAATTGTTGGAATATGATCTTCACCTATTAAAGAGGCATTACAATCTTCGCCTTCGTGTTCCGGAGACAACTCTGAAATACAGATAAGAAAAGAAATTAGTGTCCTACAATACAGACTTGAAGTATGTAATAAAATGTTAAAATCATAACGTAGCATTTAAATATCATACGTGCTGAAACCAAAATTTCACTGATTTTTTGTGTTAGCTTTTTAAACATTTGATGAGCTTGAATGTCCTTTTCTTTGATGTTAGATCTGTAATCGGCAGCAACTCTATTCGTCTCCTAATATAAAAAGACGTCACAAAATTAACGATAATTAGGACATAATTAGTAAGGTTATCGGTATTTACCTTTTCAATATTGTCTATTTCAGCCCATATAGTTTTAACGCTGCTGTTGGCGTTTTGCGAAGCTGTAATTATAGCCTGTTGTGCCAATTCCTCAGAAACTTTGTTTGCTTTTAAGAATACCATTTCATCGATGATCAGAGATTTCAAATTCATTTCACACGAGTTGATCAGCTTGTTACGTTCATCCTCTAAAATATTCAATTAAAATTGAATTAAATCTTTTGTTCAAATTAAAGCTGTACAAAAAATAAAGGGCAAAAGTTGATTTGAAAGTTGAAAAAGACTTGTGTCAACTTGCGTGGAAATAATTTTTGAATTAAAACTCTAATGACATTTTTTTTGACCAATATTTTTCAAACTGCACAGGAACCGGAACACTAAATAGTGAACACGTTATATAACGTGTTTAAATGATAATAAAATATTTCACTATTTAACAAAGTCAACATTACTTCCAATGTGATATAGGTGATAGGAGGTTTCTTCTTTCTTATACCTCGGATGGAATTATAATTGAATTTTTTTGAGGAGTAGAAATGCTTACATCGAGTATCACCAATAATAACAATATATTAGGTACAATATTAAGTTACTAAAACCTAAAGTAATTAATGTTGAATCCTTAAATGGAAACCTCCTTAGTCATTATTAGTTTATTATATCTGTTGTATTGTTGTTTGGAAGTTGGATAAATAAACTGTCAACTGTATTGATGTAATAATGAGTAATGCGGGAAGTGTTACCAGTATCAGCAGCAGGAATCAGTTTAGTGGACAGGTTGACAATATCATCCATTTGTTTATGTAATAAATCTTGCATTCCGGAAGTCACCTCGGATTCTTCAGTTGCGATCCTTAACTGTTCAGTGCTTACTCTGCCGTCAGAAGATCCCTTCCTGGACATATGCTTTCCTCTTCGACTTGACATTATTGCTATTTTTGATCACTATAAAAGATGCAAACAATAAACAAAATAAATCATAAAAAATGATAAAAGCTGAAGGTGGGTTTCAGTTATAATAACTACCAAAATGTGTACAACTTAATTATTAAAAAAGCAACATAATTTAAGAGAAACTAACGCTGACAGCTAGTAATTTTTCTTCAGTGGCAGTCGTAGTTTTTTAGAAGGATAAAAAATAAAAACTATATTTGTTAAACACTACAGAAACAACAACACAACTAACAACGAAGGATTAATCACAAATTCTGACATCTGAAATTGGATTGGAATTGAAACTGAATCAAAGCTCTCTGGATTTCAGAGACTACAGCCGTCTGAAAGTTTAACAACATGATAATATAAAACCTATTCGTACCTCTTTCACAAAGTTGGCGGAAATTCTCAGCCGCGGAAGCCAACGGCAGCTTTTTACATTCACAAGACTCAAGACTCGCAACACCCCACAAATGCCACAATCGGTATTAAACATTCAACATGAGAATCTTCGTCTACATCTTTTGTGCTACACAAAACGAAAACCTACCTCTATTTACCTACAGTATGTATTTTTGCATAATATGTAGAGATAACGTAGTTTTATATTCAACTACTTATGTGCAAACACTTTGTACCTTTAATTACTTTACAACTAAACATAATATACAGATTATTATTATGAAAATTCACAAATTGAAAATAAAAATATGCATCTATATAAGTATATTGAGTATGATGAACAGATGAACTAGGGAAATCTTAACTCCATTATTTATTCACAGGCTGAAATTTTGCTACTTTTGTTTGAGAATTTGGGAATAAGTTAGTAAATAATAATAATAATCTTAAAGCAAATTGTGTCACAAAAAATGTATTACAAAGAGTTCAGTTGAGTAGGTTCCTGAGGAAAATACTATGTCTCTTTAGCCTTGGTTCAATGAGTCTTCCAGTTTGCTCCCTTTTTGACAGATTTTTTAAGATCGGAATGAAGTTCAATTAATTTTTGGATTCCATCTGCCATTCGACTTTCTACATCCCTCATAGTGGTCCATTGTTCATTTGCTAGTTGAGTGGACAGAGATTCCTGTTGTTTGGCCTTAGCTTGAGACAGTTTAAGGGATTCATTTTCTCTTTTATATGTAAGTACTGTATGACTCGGAGAACTTTCTTTTAATGCCAGTTGACTCTTCATCTTTCTAATCTCAAGATCTTTTTCTTGTATGACAGTTTTATAATATTCTTTGCCATTCAGTGCTTCGGAAAGTTTGTGTTTGTATTTTGCAATTGTTTCTTCGGACAAATCCTGAGCCGTAGCTTCAGACTTTTCACAGCGTTCTTTCCAAATCTTTGCTTCAGCTTGAAATGCAAATGATTTATTTTTCCATTCTTCCATCTCTTTCAAGGCAGCATCTTTAGCTTTTCTCATAGCTTCGCTTTGAACTCTCTGAGACTCTATTTCTAATTGCCATGCATTAACACTTTTCGATGCATCATTTACAGCTTTACGAAGATACGCATTTTCCTGTGTCAAAGCCACGAGCTCAGTTTGAGTCAAGTCAGCCTTGACATTCATTACTACAAAATTAGCCTCGTTTTCTTTGTCAATCATGGGTATGGGTAAGACACATTGCTTACTAATACAACTACTGGAAGGTTCTTTGTTGTTGTTTAAAGATTTGGAATAACTGCAATTCATATTAGCATTACCACTCGTCCCGGTTAAAACATTAGGGCATTCGAGAAAAGAAAAAATATTTTGGCTGTTATTATTACAACTTTCAATTGATTGGTTATCTTGAATTTGAGATGCAGGGGAAGATGATTTGCTTCCAGCTGCTGCTAATTGCGAACCATCACCAGTTACACAGGATATTTCGCTTGTAGTATTAGTACAAATCTCTTCCAGTTCTATCATTTTTTCCTTTGCCTCTTCAAAAGCAGATGCAAATTCCTTGAGCTCGGACTGTTTTGAGAATCCAACACCAAAGGTCATATTACTTCGTTCGTCAAACCATGTACCAAATAAAGCAGAGCTTTCAATGAACTGACTTGATGGCATTATACAACTATTAATTATTGGTGTTTGTCCAACAAGACTAATTATTCTACTCAGATTTCTCCTTGAATCGAAACAAATGGAAACTCGAGCGGATGCTGATTTGAGACTCCAGGTGGTCGGAGTTTCTGATGGACTTGTTTCATATACATCCGCTTTGATTGAAAGAATTACCATATCCTTATTGTCTGACATTTTATTCTGCAACAAAAAGCACAATATTTATTTGTGACTAGGTTATGTCCAAATGTTCAAATCAGCCAATTTTGTTTTTCTTCAAAATACCTTCTTGAACCATCAATGTTCAAGCAAATAATATTATCATCATAAAAGCAATCTTAGGTACATCCGTATGTGAGTGGATAAGTACATTCCTGTTGTTCGTTTAGTGCAAAAAAGTTTGGTCTTGCATATAATCTCCTAAATCTATAGCTTGTCTGTATTTTAGCGCAAATGTAAATTGTCTGCGTTGTTTTACTCTGCTGCCGTTTCCAGTACCAACAGTAAACAGATTCGAAGTTTTCTAATCAAGTAGATCCAAAAGTAGATCAAAGATCAATGAAATCAAAAATAGAAATAAAATTATATAATTCAATTCTGAATCAAGGAAGGTTGTAGAATTGATTGCAGTTATTTTGAGTACATATGATATATGATCATAATATTGCAGTGAATGTGATGAGAATGAGACTGACAATTGCATGAAAAAATAAAATAATCTCATTATAGTTTCAGACAAGAAAAGTGTTCTTTAATTCTGCTGGTATGTATGTGATTCCTTTCAGATGCATTTGCCTCATTGCGCATTGTATTGATATAATACATTAGTGCTTATCGTCCTCAATGGAGCAGCACATAGATAATTACATTATTAAGTTTCTCGTCATGACTGCATCTTTGATATCTTGTCTCATGTTTGTGGTCTGGCTGGGCTAGGCTACTAAAGTTGAAAACAAAAAAGGGTAGAAAAAGAGTTGGAAGAATAGCAGGTGTTCCTGCAGGTTGTTTGTTGGCTAATTGAGTTTTGAGTTCTGGTATATCATCTCTCCCTTTTTATCGTGACAGTTGCGTTTTCTGTTTGTGATAAATGCGACTCTGATAGTCGAAACTAATCACAAATTCTCAAACCCACTTATTTAAATAAATCCCCCTTCATTTGCAATTCAAATAATATAATGATCATTGGAGCTAATTACTTTTCCCTATCTTCGCACAAATTGTTTGGTTTACTTTGTCTGAAACTGACATCCGTAGTTAGTAGCTAATGTACGAATAATATGAATTAAGGAGAGAACTTTACACTTTACTACTTTCTCATTATAAATGAATTATAGCTATAGCGTAGGCAATATTATACACTTGTACGCGAATACTTTCAAAACTGTCTAAACGATTCTTTCTCACTTTTCCCACAATGTAATCACATCAGATTCGGAATTTCAGACTACTACATATTTATAAGTAAAATGTGTATCATATAGTGTACAAATAGGAATCCTCGATTCATATTTGTACATAACCTTGTACAATGCACTACTTCATAACCTTGTACAATGCACTACTTCATAACCTTGTACAATGCACTACTGACTACTGTAGTCTGTACTGCAGACTGCAGATATACACACCAGACTCACCAGAGTATAGCCTGTTTAGCCAAAATACATTAAAATATATTACCTTATATAAATTTTCACCGGAAGGAATCATGTATTGCTGGCACTAGTCAAAAGATTTTATCATTTTTGTACGAGTCTCATCCTATCGTAGCTCTTTGTGTGAGATCAATGGGGTGGACGCAGATTTTTAAGTTAACACCACAAAACAACCCTTTGGGTTCAAAGTTAAAATTTAAACTAAAATAGCATTCCGTCTCGATCAATTCAATGGAAAAAGATAAATCATGGGAAATGTCAATATAAGCGAATAAAAAATCTCTCGTACACTCGCACCGCACCGGCTCCTGGACTACTATTATAAAACTTCTGGGTAAACACAAGTTTAAGTTACACTTATTATTAGTATACTATTATTGCTCGAAACGAAATAGGCACCAATATAACATTATAACACTGTGAGTGCTTTGTGTAGCGTTAGTTCTCTGTAGTGTAGCTGGCAATTTTTGTTCCTGCTAGAGTATTGTGGTACAGCACGAGTTACCAATGCATCAAATCATCCCTTGTGCACGTTAACACGAATTTAATTCATGCCACCTATAGCTATGACATCAAACGACTGTGTATCTATCTGTGATCCGATATTATACCTACGCGGATCTTGTTTTGTTTTCGCATTCCTTACGGGCTGACAATTATTTTAATAGTTGTGTACAACGGGTAACTACTTTCGGCTCAAAGTTGAGTGTACTGTGAATGTGATTTTATGCCACTAGTTTATACTTGTCGCCAGATTACGAGGAGGATTACATTGTGGTGTACATAATACTAAACCAATAATGTTTGTCGTCGAGTGACCAAACTAAATCAGATTGCTTTTCAGTATGTCAGTTGTGTGAAAAATCACAGTTTAATTTCATGAGACATGAAATCTATATTTGTATTTGTTTACTGCACACGCCCAATAAAGCCTAGAGATTGACAATCATTCATGATCTACATAACTGAATACAAAAATGATATACATGCCAACATGCCATATCAAATTCAAAGTAAACTTATCAAGCAGCTAGTAGATAAGTGTGTTAGAATACCACGTACTTTTAATGCTATGTATAAAATACTAGTTTAGTAAATAGTAAATTGAAGGTTCATCTATTGGTTACATATAAGAGAAAAAGGGTTTGCCGGATAATCACGGAGCAATAAAGTGTACGTACATGGAACTAATGTTCCCTAAGGGTTCCTTGGTTTTAAATTATTCACTTCTCACACTCTCCATTTCTGAATGAGTGATTATTCTGTGTTGTTCTCTGAGCTGGTGGTTGGTGTGTTTGATTCTGATTATGTGTTTATATACAATAGTGGTGTGAACGACCCAAACTAAATACACAGTTATTACACCATATTATTATGTTTCGTGTTTGTTGTTTGCTTTGCATCATATATGCATTACATGTAAATCAATTACGTTTCTACTATATTGCTCACACGCTTTAACAACATGCATGTGCATTATGTTTATATAAAATAAAATTGCAATTCTGAAAGTTTGAAAATTGTGGCGTATGTGCTTTAAATATTTTATTTCTAGTCTAGTACATACACATTTTAGGTATTCTTTCATTCACTACCAAGCCCACTATTTACTATTTTCTACTATGCTTGATTCAGTTAATTTCGAATGTTCAAACTAGTAAATATCTCAGTTGTTGAGTGAACAATAAAGATTATCTAAAAATTGACCTAGTAAGCTCATTTAATTTTCATACGTATTTTAACAAGAACATTTTATCTGATGTTTTCAGTTACAAAGCTAATGTTCTAAGAATGTCTCTGCAAACATAAGTATATAGATATATTTGTAGTACCTATAGGTACTAATGTCCTACCATGTCCCATCATGAGACATACTTAATGTCATACAGTAAAGACCCAATGTTCAAATTCCCCAATAGAGCATAGCCTTTTATGCCCTAATAAATATATTTTTGTTTTGAACTTATACGTGGGATGCCAGTAAGTACTAATGCCCCAACACCAATACACCAGAATTGTCTACATCAATTATACAGTTACTCATGAATGAGTATTCGGAATTGTGAATTAAGGTAAGTTTAAATACTAAGGCATGAAATGACCAAATCGATCCAACTAAGTAGCATTGAAAAAAATTGAATTTTGAGTACAAATCATTACAACTACAAAATGTTCTGTCCCTCCCGCAAGCAGCCGAATGAATCCTGCACCGAAAAAACAATAGTGTATTTTGGAAGTATATTCCTATGTAACTCTACTGCTCTACTTTAGTGATTCTCGCTTCTTAGAATGTGGTGCATGTACGTTGTGTGTGGTGAAGTGGTGACTACATTACAATTCAGCACCCATGGGTGCATTCTGGCAGGAGGTAAGTGTATTGTGCATCCACTCTACAATCATTAAAGATTGGGCTTTCGGAAATGCAACCATAAAGTTCACAGCATATACCTAAAGATGATTACATACCTCCTACCTATACATGTGTTGTTGAACTGAATTGAAAAGAAATATGTTATAGAATATTTAAGAATTAAACCGAGTGTGAACTTAAATGTTATGCATTATGTGATACTTCCGTGTTGGAGAGCAAAGGGTTAGGTTAGTTAGGTAGGTAAGTGCACAATTGAAAGTTGAACTGGAGCCAATAAAATCATTGAGCAGAATAGAAAGGGAAGAACACCCATACCGTCCTAGTGTAGTGTGCGTGTAGAGAGTGTGTACGAATTGAGTATTGACTAGCGCCTGAGTCCGCTTTCTATTTATTAATTCAATTCGTTACAATTTTATTTCATTGAAATGATTCAAGTGGAAAAATTGTCAAAAGCCGTTTAATGTGAAATAGATGGTAATGGATTCTTGACTTCCCCCACAAATTTATGAGCCATTTTATATTGAGCAATCAATAATATTTCACTTTTTCACTTCAATTCAAAAGTTTTAAAAGCTTTTATGCATTTTATTCTCATTCCAGTATTTCCATTTCAATTTTAAATGTTTGCAGTCTCGTTACGGCAAAGTGTAAGTAGTGTTACACCACATCGCATACATTTAAGCCATTTTCTATTTTCAAAAATTTGTTGATCTGCAACAAAAACTTTCCTTCGGAGATGGAAACAACATGTAATTTCAACTCCCTAATTTTTATTAGTGGGGAGCAAGTAATGGCGTGATGTAAATGGGCTAGTCAACTCGTTAGTTTAGGATTTCCCTTGCTGACATAAATTTCTTGTAGAGCAGGCCATTATCTGTCTCTTACACGTGAGGAACTTGAGAAGGGTAATATTTTGTCACTTTACGATCCCTGTGCTCCGCTGTCTTTCAAGTCAAGATTTAGTTGTGTGAGTTAAGAACAAATACGAATGCATGCTGTCCATGCAAAACTGTAAACTACAAATTCTGTACGCAAACTTTAAGTGTGACATGGGACCGTTTGGGATAATATATGTGAAGGTAAGAGACGACAGGGCAACATCATTATGCAACAGTTTCAGTGTTGACTTGAGCTATTGAATCCTTTCGGTGATGTACATTGCTTTGTCAAACCTAAGCCAAACTAACTCCACACGTATATATTTCTCTTTCGGTATCACGTCAAGTGCATTCGTCTTTTCAATTTCGTTTATAGGGAGAAACTGCGACAGAAACAAAGTCGAAATTGTAAGACAACAGGCAAATTTTATGAGTTTAAGGTAAGGCTGTTTTGCTTAGTTCATGAGGGTCAAGTTCAAATCAACCTTCCTGAATGAATAAATTTTGTTTTCTGTCTCATTCAAACACATATAAACATTCTTTCTAGTCAAACTTAAACTGCGGCTTCCCCATGGAATTTTCTTGTTCCAGTAAAGCATCCTTCTTTTCTGACATGTTTTTCTGTAAACAAGTGAAATACCTACTCAAAATTAAGGCTGTGCATATATGTAACACTTATGCACGTCGGTGCCTACCTATGTGAAGGAGTTGTGAGTTGGACAAAGAAGTCGCGGATGGTGACAACATGTAGTAAATTTTAACTGAATTTCTTACGGTACACAGTAAAATACTATTGTTAGCCCTGTGAAATATGCAAGGAAAAAGCAGAGCTTACAGGAGTATTAATATTCCTTGAATAGATTGTCTATACAATAACAGATATTGACTGGTGATGGATTTATTTCTTTTATCTTCATGTGTTACAGTTACAGACTGTTGACAGTGCAAATTGAAACACTGTTTTTCTTTGCATTCCTCACTTCCTCCAAACCATTGCATGTTTAATATAGTCAAGTACTTCTCCGACTTCACCTCCAACCTCAGCTGAAAGTACTTTTGAACACAGGTTACTAACAAAATCAAATAATACAAGTACATACTTATCGCATATTTTACAATAATGTAATCAAATAATCAAATCCAAAATGTTGTATTATATGACAAATAATGTATGAAAACCCGAATATTTAGTCGCTCATAGATTATATGATAATATACATGACAGGACACAATGTGTCATATTTATATAGGCAACCATGCCACAGAGATACAAAATCCTACTGACAGCTCAAATTAGATAGTGGAATATGCACGTTAAAATCCTCGTGTAACCTCATGTGGAAATATTTACATTTTCTTGAAGGGACAGGTCCCTGCTACAATGCATACAGGGTGGATTCCTTTATAGAAAAATGTGCCCAATAATCCAAATAGTAAATATATAAATACATAGCACAACAACCATGAGACACTTATTGTGTACCTATATTCATAATAATAAATCTGGAAAACTATTCTACAATTAGTAATTTACCATGAAAGACGGCTAGACGGATTGAATTTTGATGATATACAAGATGTAAATAAATGTTAGTGCCTACGTGTGTAGCATAATATTATTGTAAACATTTTAGTTTGAAAGAATACATTTTGTTCATTGCATGTATTATTTAAATTTCTGCCTTTCCGTTCCAGCTGAGAATGAATGTGTTGACTCAATTATCGAAAAAATTTGTGAATGAACTGCAAGTTTAGAATTCTAAGAAAGAATGGAACGAAGGGGTTCTGATAACTGTGCAATATACTTATACTGTCTTCAGTCTTTCTTCCACATTTACTACGTACAAATACTACAGTTTATTATTGTAGTAAGCACACCCATAGCTATTGTATGTGTTGCAGTACCTATACCTACAGTAATTTTCATTTGTGCCATAATCCTTTTCAATATCACTTTAACATGACTGGGTGTAATACAAAGCTTTGCAGTTGTAAAGCGAAGCAAATCATTTTAACTCTCAGTTTGCAACACATATACCTGAAGTAAATGTAAAATGTAAATTCGACTTCAATGAACAGAAAACTAATTTTGAAGAAATTAAATAAAGGACTCATTCCACGGTCCATTAATTCCGTAAGAAATGCATCGTGACCAACTGCTGGTTGTACAAGATTCTTGACAATAAGTACTTTGAAAGGCTAACAAAAGAGATTGGCGATGGCTTTTCCGATAGGCTTTTCCGATACAGTAAACTCAGTATAGTGCATTGCTTCAAGAGTCTCAAGTGATGAATGCACTGAACACAGTACTGTAGAAATGCAATGCAATGTGACAATAGGATTTATATATTACAATGTGACTATAATTTAAGGATTAACTTTATTTCGTACATGAACTAAAGTTAGTAAGTTACTCTGGACTCACCGAGTGTTGAATAGGGTCATCTCAAAACGTTATTTTTACACATAATGGTCATTAGTTTCTCATTTATTTGTGCCCTGCACTTACATGCATTAGTAACAGAACTATAGCTAAATTATAAATACAGGTGTAAACAGAGTATTTTCAGCAGTTTGGAAAACGTAGTCTCAGTTTAAGTGTGTTAATTGAGTCCACTCTGTTACTCTACCAATTTTGGACATTTCGTTAACAAACACCACTTACTTCTAGTTCACCTTTCAACGCTTGAAGTAAGTCATATCAAAAAAAAATCTCATTACAGATACAAGAATATAATTTACGCACCCTAAAGTGCATGTAAAAGTACTCAGAATTTAGATATTGTTGTTGAAAACTGTTATAAAATATAGTTATATTTAAATTAGTGGGCTAAGAATTATTTTTTCTTATTTTTTCAGCATGAATTTTAGCATTTTTCTTTGGGCTGTAATATCCATTACTGCAGCTGCTGTGGAAAAAGAGCAAGGGATTAGAAAATCGACTCGGACTGGACGTCAGTTTGGTTGGCAAACTCCTTATACAATCCCACATAATTATATTCATTCCACGAAAGAAAAATTTATGAGTGCACAGCATCAAAAATATATCAACCAAATACAAGAGGCCCAACGAAATCCTAAAGGCTCAAAGGGAAATTCTCACTTACTATTGCAAGAATCTTTGCAAAGTCGCCCTTCAAAAGTCAATGCGACTACAGTTTCCAACTCAGAGTTCCATTCATCTATAGAAAGAAATCCAGTCCTCTCCAACAAAATGCTGCAAAGTTACCAGCAACATTATAATTACCCTGGTTATTCAAATAACATGGCCAATCTTCTACATCATCAGCAACCATCTGGAATTTACGGAAACAGAAAAGATCCTCTTAATGACATATACAGTCCCATGTACGACTACCTGGGACTGAATTACAACCCGAACAACATTTATACTGGATTCACAGGACAATATCCAATGCATTTAGGACATCCTAGCTTCGGAGTTCCAGGACATTACATTCCTTCTGGAGGTGTCGAAAATAATTTCAATTATTTAAGTGGTTCAATAATGGCAATGGGAAGCAAACCTGTAGAAGATCCGGAAAATATTTCTGAAACCTTAGTCCCTTCAAGTTTTCTTTTTGAATGCCCAGTGGACTATTCATTCCAGAGTCATGTTGTAGGGCAAGCAACAATTTATCCGGATCCATTAAAATGCCATCGTTTCTATTATTGTCATATGGGAAATGCTTATGTATTTGAGTGTTCTGACAATTTATATTATAATCCTGTAATTAAGGCATGTGACGAACGCGAACATTTTTCTTGTGGAAATCGAGCTTTGTAATTATAGACAATACTATACATAATAATTAAATAATAATTCAATTATTGAAATATTATTATGTGTTATTCGTAATAAGTTATGTACCTCTACCTAGCTAGAAAGTAAGTATTTAATTGTTCATACTTTTGTCAGTAAACTGTTAACTATATTATAGCTACGTAGAGTCTTGTGAGTTGGTAATAATATAAGAGTGTGTGGATGGAGTTGCGTAGTTGAAACATTTAAAAAGATTTTTTGTACTTTTACTGTTACAATTGAATGGTATGATCGAATTCAATAAGTTTGCAAAATTAATAAACTTTTGGATACATACATTTTTAATAGAACCACTGTGCTGTGTGTCCAACTTTTTCAGCATTGCTTTTATGTAAAATGTCATTCTTCCTGTAGGTAGTATGTAAATAAACAATGCATAATATTTCATTATGAATTACTATACAATTAGGAAAATGCATATCAAGTTTGTGATGTACACCGATAATGTACTAAGAACCTAATTTTAATGGTTTTCGCGTTTCTACTTTCTACGTAGGGTCTGTATAAATGACAAAATTATGTCATATTCATAAAGCGTAGTCCATCATACACGCATAAGTAGTTTGATTTTCATTATCGCAATTCGCAGCTCTCCAACTGTCCTTCCTTCCGTAGTTGTCGTCTTAGTTACATATTTCCACTTTTATTTCACGATTCCTTTGTCATATAGTGATCAGTATGACAAACATTGGTCAGTACCCAGTCTTTAGAGTATTCAAATTAATTAATATGCCCACCTTTTCCCAAACAAGCATTAGCAATAGGATAGTTATTGTAATCTGCTTAGTTTAAGTTTAAGCCATGTAATCTTGAACAAAAACATCTTTTAGTAACTATTTCTACTCCGACAAAATGGACTCAGAAAACAATTATGCAACTGATTCTAAAACCGACTCTGAATCAGGTTCCGACTGCAGTATAATATCTAAAGATTCAGAGGAAACTTTACTGACTGATTATGACCAAGAAGATAACGACCCAAGTGACTATGTTGGTTCTGACCACGAGGAACAGAAACCTGATGAAGACAACATATTAGTTCTAAAAATTCCAAAAGGAGAGACTGATAATGAGAACAACCAGGTGGAACAAGTTTATAATTCCCAAGATCAGGAATGCAACAAAAATACTACTCAACTTGACAAGAAGCTTTACATTGATGACGAAGTTTGCCGAATATTAGAGGATGGGTCAATCGAATTCGGTGTAGTGGCTCCAATAAATCCCTTAGACTCTGAACTTCATGTGATATGGACCGCTCATAACAGCGTGGAATCTGAATCAGTCACAAAAAAAATTTCCCAGGAGGTTTTAGCAAATGGAATACCGCCTGTATATGCTTATGCGTTTTTTAAATGTTCTATTTTATTTGTAAGAGAAGCCATGTCTTAAACATGAATATGTTTTCCATACTCAGGTTGCTCTCATAGATCGAAAATTGGACTGTGGAAATCTGGTTCGTTTGGAATCAGAGGGGCCTTTCGGAGAAGTCGTAAATGTAGACTGGGTAGCTTACATACAAGTTGTAGATACAGAAACAGCTATAGTTGATATTCCTTGCAGTCAGCTTGAACCAATTTTGGTATTCAAAACTTTAATTTGCTTTTTGTTGCAATACATATAATAGTTTGGCAAAGAATGATAATAATGATGAAATATATTGTTCGTTGAATACCAATTTTTATAATCTTAGCCTTTCGAAGTGGGGGATCGAATAGAACTTAATGGGTGGATTGGTGAAGTAAGCTCTGTCGAATGCAGTGCAACTATTTTATTTTCTGACGGTAAATCGTGTAAGTTGGCGTTTTCAGACTTTCAGCCAGATAAAATTCCATACCCTGGACGAAAAGTTGTTTATTCGACTGATGAATTAGCTCAATTAGGCACTCAGTATTTGGAAAATGGCGAAAGTATATATAAATTATATGGAAACAACCCTCCAGCTGCATACGTAGTCTTCTTGAATGTAAGTGAAAATTGAAAACCCAGGACCAAACCGAGGCCGGCTCGGTTCTTTGTTCCGGTTAACTACTTATTCTCACCTCCGCGTGATGCAGTGCAGACCAATATTATTAAGTATTAAGAGTGTTAATCTAATGTTTACAAACATTTTTGTAGATCAATTCTATAGATGTGGAATGGAATTATCATATACCTATGCCTCAGACCGAAAATTGTGGCGACGAAAAACCAAATACTACCATAAGTCGTCGATTGCTTAAAGGTAAAGTTAGGAACATTGATCATCATCGCCAACAGTGGAATTCTGAAGGTTCTGAGTTACTGGACAAGTTTTACTATTATACCAAACATCGGGAAGATACTTCTCTTTCCATTTCAAACATGGAATTGAAA
Organism: Pogonognathellus longicornis; assembly: GCA_034694085.1. Taxonomy (NCBI): domain Eukaryota; kingdom Metazoa; phylum Arthropoda; class Collembola; order Entomobryomorpha; family Tomoceridae; genus Pogonognathellus; species Pogonognathellus longicornis. The sequence goes on along the minus strand of JAQFYB010001959.1, from coordinate 9,011 downwards.
AATCATGTCATCTCCGAATTTTTCTTGGGAGAGAATAATTGCGATGATTCTAGTAGTGATACTGACACACTCGTAAGCTTGGATTCCAATATCATTGCTATAATCAGATAAATAGATTATTATTATTAGTAGTAGTAGTAGTAATAATATGCATTTTGATAAAGGTTCCATCAGGAGCTCCTGATATTGTCAAAATTTTGAGAACTTGTCGTGTAATTGATGTGGAATGGAGTGTAAGATTTCTATTAATAAATATTTTTTAGTAAAGAGTGGCATTCCTGAAATATTATAGTGTTATTTAAACATTATTTTCCACAGTCTGGATTGATAGACAGCTTCAGAAGTTGTGATACTGTGGAGAAAATCTCGTTTAAGGAAACTTTTAGACAAATTGTTCAGAGAAAAAGCTCTTTATCTGTATGTGATGAGGAGTATGGAATTGCACTCTCTCGCAATAAAGGTTTGATTTTTTAAAGTGCCTACCTAGTTTAAATACATATGTGATGTATAATTAAGTTTACAATACTCAAACTCTGTTCTCGACTCTGTTTTGAAGAAGAATAATTATGTGCTTTTAGATGACACTGTCGTGGTAAAATGGTTTCATGAAGGTCAAAATCATGAGGAGGTAACCACAACGGAATCAAAGTATGATATAGATTATCACTTCAAATATGGAAAAATTAAACCTGGAGAAATTGCAGTTCGAACTTCAAAGTGTACTTTACCAAATGAAATTTTTCAGTTTGGTTGCATCGATCAAATTACTAAAGAGGGAAAGGTGTACAGCATAGAGCATACCTATATACTTACTTATAAATATTATTGCACTGATATAATTTCTAAACACGAGAACTTTCCAATTCCTTCCAACTTACAAAGAAATTTATTTCATAAACTAGGTGATAGTTACATGCTATCCTTCCGATACACGAGAATCCTTAACGCCCTTTGACATCGACGTCAGTTTAAATGATACAGTATTTCCGGGAATGGGGAAAACGAAATCGGAAATAGAATTTTTAAGAAAACAATGCATATATACTACCACGGAAGTGAATGTACCAATTCAAGCAAATCTCTTTAGTTCTTGTCTGAGGAATTATAATATTTCCACCATTCCACTTGATGAAAAATTTGAGATTATTCCACATGCTCCGGAATCCCACTATTACTATTCGAGTAAATTTGAATACACTGAAGAATACATAGTAAAAATGGAATTTGATAGGAAAATGCTTTTGCTATTTTTTGCTGAAGGGATTTGGGTTAAAGCGTATAAAGATCGCCCGGTAAATATTATATGCATCCCAATTTACACTTTTCTATATACCATTATCCTCAGTATTTCAATGCAGTAACAGGAAGTATAAAATTGTCACTATTTGAATTTTCTATAGGACCTTTATTCCGCCATGATGGTTGGTCGGAAGGGTACACCATATGAGGATGGACTTTTCAACTTTGATATCCAGTTGACATACGCATACCCAGATGTCCCACCAAATTTTTATATGACCACTTCACTTTCCAATCCAGCATTTCCATGCCCGTTTCCATTTAGCTTGTTGGTACCAGGATCTCATCATTTTTCTCGACTGTATTCACTGAAGGCTCTATCATTCCTTGAGGCTTTACTAGCTGTCAATAGTATGCACCTAGCTTAATAATCTCCTTTAAAATACCCTTTAAATGAGAAAGGGTTAAATTATCCCCTTTCCCAATTTACTTATTCATAAACGATGGAACTGATTTACTTTCTAATCATATCATTTACTTATTGCAGAATTTATTTTTGAACCTAATCTAAATGAAGGTCAAAATAATGCATCATTTTCGACTGAGCAATGTAATGTCGACAACAAAGAGTTTTATTGTCAAGTCACAATCAGCATTTTAGATTATTTCTTTAAATTACTGGCCAAACCCCCGACAAATTGGCGTAATGATATCGTACGCTACATTCAAGCAACTATTCCATGGTAATTTTATTGGGTTGCTCGTTAGAATACATATACGTACTCATCAGGTCGCAATGCAATTAATATAATTAAAATAAATACATTGTTTAATCCCAATAATAGCATCATATCACGACTCTGCAACATTCTTCTCCCAAACACTGATAACAGTATTGGTAAGTGAACTCAATCACTCAGCTCAACACATTGTCGACAATTATGTCTGCTTAAATATGATTGTGACTGATGTTTTAAGATGATGAAAGCAGTGGAGACGCATTGGACCACACAATTTCAATGGACATACCTTACCCATTGACACAAGGCTTCATCACTTCCCTTGAAAACAGAATTCATCGCTTCCAGGAACTAAATAAATCTATGGCAGGGCACAAATAAATTGAAACTTATATCCGAACCAACCTATTAAAAAGTACTACAATTTCTAAAAATCCAATTCATAAATTATCAATGGAATTCATTTTATCTGTCTAACCATGGAGTAAATATTTGCTATACCGGACAAGTAAAGTCGAAATACATTCTTTATAAATGCAATTATATTAATAGGTGTATGTTGTTCATTAGCATCATACCATTCAAATGGTATCAGAACAAAATAATGTATATATTAGGTACCTACTGTATACCTTTATATGAATGATTGACACAAAATAGTTAAATAGTAACATGTGGTATAACAAAGTATAACAGTTTGTTACAAATACTAAATCTATGCTCGTTTAGAATTGTTGTAACTCTGCTTTGCAACATTGCAACTGTAAGTAAATACTTTTTGTTATAGGAACTTGATTCAGGGGCACACATTGTTCAGTGCACAGGTTCTCATTTCTCTAACAACTAAACAAATTGTAAGTGCAAGTGTACGTAGGTATTATATGAACATTTACATAATTCCATTGTCACATTAATAAAACCACCCCACGAAAACAGTAGTGGGTATTAGTTAGATAATAGTTTGTAATGTAAGTGTGATGCATTCAAAATTCTTTCGCTATACAGATGTAGTGGAGCGGATAACTAACCAGCCTGTCAATTTGACTGTTATTATTTATTTGATTCCACCACTAACTCCATTGATGCTTAACTAATAAGTGGAAGCATGAATAGGAATTCTTCGATATAAGGACGAGAAATGTCACACGAAAATATTTATCCAATATTAGGAAACGTACTTTGATGGAAATGCTGTAATAATGTGCTATTAGAAGACTACTTACACGAGTTACACATAACTTACTCGTCCATGATTGACATTTCATTAAACATTTGGTATAGGGGACAAACACCAGCAACAACGTAGGGGAAAAACAAAGAAAAATCAGAATAGTGTAAAGAAAATGAAACAAGTTTTGCCAGCTGTTGCTATCAGTTCATATTCAAGTAGAATGGGAACTCTGAAATTCATTCTTTTCCATCGACCCTATATATTTTTCTGTTAGTTTGCATTGAGTAAAATTTGCAATTTGGATTTATAATTATTTCATGGTATTAATTACCGATTGTAATTTCAATATACAATTGTTTCAAATGTGAGGTTCATAATAATAGTTTAATGTCATCTGGAGCTGGAAGCTTCACACACGTTTCCCGACCGATCTTAGAAACTCGACTATGTATTAACAGTGAAGCACTGTATAGTGTATAGTATGTTTCACGGTTAAATAACAAAATACTATACTACATATTTACATAAAAGCTTCTCGAAAGGAGGATGTTGAAAGGAAAGCCTTTGGTCACGTCATTTATTTTTTTAGTGCAGAGACCATTTGACAAAATGTTTGAATCTGAAATGCGAAGATGGTTATATAGCCATTATAGGCAAATACATACAAATGCTTTTACTGAATTACAATTTCTAATAGAGTCCTTCAGGCTAGTTTTCGTGAAAAAAGAAAAATCTGTGGATGATAAAAAGGAATCACTTTTACTCTATCTTCAAGTCAACTTTAACCTTGAATTCTTTGCACTGTTACATCTCTCTTTTTCTCTCTCTTTATAACACAATGCCCTTAGGGTTGAATTCAATCTCATCCTATTCATTTGAGAAAGGAAAAGTGAAATTCATCTGTTTTGGTCAGTTTACTTCGGTTCGCTAAGCGGAAGAGTAACTCACTGCGTACAAAAGAACCGAGGAAAAGAAGACAAACAGATGAAATTGGATCCTAATAGAAATCTGCCGATAAATCCGAAAAAAGCCAAAGCCAACCCACAGTAAGCTCTGTCAACTCTACTAAGTATTCTGTCATTTCGTGTCATGATGCACCATACGCGTCCGTAACGTCGTCCAGTCGAAGGGATCAGAACAGATTTGTAAATTTATTCTATACTCTTTAGCACTGCACGCCGAATTTCCAACCCTTTTCTCCTCATGTCATTTTAGCATGACCATAACCTCATAAACACCTCTAATTTATTCGGAGATGAAATTGTGGCTAAAGTAAGATGTAATAGAATAGACTAATTGAAATTTAATTTTACACATTGACGTTTGCAATTTAATTCCGTATTTTATTTTACTCCGACTTGTACATTCAAACCCGAAAATATGTACATCTCTATTCTATCTAATCTATATATACCCACCAAAAGTAAACTTTAAATTGTAACCATAATATCACAATCTATTCATTATAGGTTTTATTTATGCAAGCTTTCTCTTTAAATATACTACGCATCATTTTGGCTTTATACTGCACACAAAGGCATGGTATTTTATCCTTTCTGAAAACCAGATCGTCTTCTTACACTCTCCAACCAACGTTACATAGTATAATGTTGGAGATCAACAGGATATGTCACTAAGTTTGATGTTCAAAGCGAAAATAAATCTCTTTGAGTCCTTAGAAAAGATTACCTACAGTCAACCGACCCTCCCACGACGCCTACATTCATTTTGCAGGCATTGTTGGGAGATGAATGTATGAATGATGGAAGCGAGACACAAATATATAGGTGGCCTGTTATTGAACCTACTAGGTATTGGAAACTTTGAAGATTTGTTTGTAATAGTAATAATAATCCAATTTGTTTGTGTGTACTAACCTTTTTCTTTTGTATCTAATGAAAACTGCTTGAGATGTTACGATAATAAATAGTGTAATAATTTAGTATTAAAAATGTAGATTAATAATTTTCTTGGCATTTATAATTAATTGAATCACAATTAAAATATTGTGTCAGCGCAATTAATTTACTTGAGATCACAAATGCACCATAACATGCAATAAAATACTAGCATAAACAAGCGCAGACCTAGGATGTATTATTGCACCCGGATATATATTATTATAACGCAACTGACCCTGACACGAGGTAATACAATTAATTAATATGTTAATGTTAAATTACCTATTCAAACCTCATATAATACTCGTTTTTAATTTTAAATATAAAAAATAGATAAAACAAAATAATATACATGGGGTACTTAATTACTATAGTTAATCAGTTTCTTTGAATCCTGCCTGGTTAAATATGGCTTTAGCTGGACAGATCAGTTGTGTGTAATAGAGTCTACAAGGCGAGAATGAAAATGAGGTTACACAAAATACAAAAATACATATAGTTAAGTTGAGTCGATTTCCCCTCATGCAATCGTATAGCTCATCAACGTCCCTCATCTGCCAGTCCGCTGCTGGTTGTCAGCTTACGGAACAATAAACATTTAACTCAAGTGAGAAAGTATTCACACAGGCTCGACTTTGGGATTCATTTGTGACTGCACTACACAAAAATGTTAGTGCTAAGTATGTATAAGTCTCACACAGAGGAGACGGATTCAACAATGATACTTTTTCAAATAATTCCATAATCTTAAACAATGTATGGGGTGAAGAAAGACAGTTGAGCCAATCAGTCAAGTAGATAATAAACAATAATCAAGTGAATCACACTGAAGAAGAACACATTACTAGGGCATGACTGTAACAGAAGTAGGTATTCACTTTCCATAATATAATAATATACTAAACTTATAGTTATACTTTGGGCGGACACACCTATTAGACATGGACATACTACTATTCCTACTGATCATAATAGTGTACTGGTTTTACGGAATACATGTTACAGTTTATATGGAAGGGTATAATAAACTAATTATAGTAGCCTTAGTTTAGAAGTTATAGTAGGAATTGCTTCTGAATCCGTAAATATATATCTGAACAGTACACAACTGATTTGTAGACCGGAATTCTTAGTTTTAGTTATCTAACCCTAGATCGATAATTCATTTGGGTCGAGTATTTTTGTATTGTGGAATTATTTAATTCACACTTACTCTCACTCCCCTGTCCTCTTGTTGATCAATGTTACTGTGACTTTATGTACTGACATTTAGACAATTTATAGAACACGGTAGGGAAATGAAATGTCTTCTACTATATGAAATGCAGTAGCGAATGTGATACTTACCATCGCCCACAATAAGCTACAGATATTTTACTTATGTTCATATACTACAGTTTTTACAATTCTGGAATGGGATGAAACTTTCTATGGTCTTTTGCTCTCAATGTAATGCTCAATAAAAATTATAGATCACGTTACAATACACAAGAAGAAAAGAATATTTCGGGAGAGCGGACTTAAACTGGACTTTCAGCAATTCCGCGAAAGGCTACTGAAATATAAAACAGGAAATTCAATAAAGAATCGCTGTCATTCCAAACGAATTCACTAACAGATATAGAAAGTGTTGAATTTATGTAGCGACAATGAAATGCTCTTTGAAACGAGTCAAAGGTTTAAATAAGCGTTTCCAATAGAGGCACACTTAAATGTACCTATAAAGACGGAAATTGTTAAGTATTGAACTGACATTGAGTTTAGATAGAGTTTGCTGGACGACTGTCTAGGGTTCGGTCTAGCAAAATTCCAATTTTGTAAAGAAATCTCTGCTAAATCGGATTGTCTCTGTTAGTGCAGAGAACACGGTCACCATTCTGTAAAAGAGGGAAAGAATTATAGAGAGACTGGACAAGACAGGCTAGGATTGTTACAAGCAGGGGGTAAATAGATTTTTGATCATAGGAATCAAGTATCTCCTTGTGATTCTATTTCCATGCCACAACTGTTATTTAAAACTATTCATATGCCCACCTCGAATGACCGAAATTGTATAAGTTCGGAAATTTGTCAACTAGGTATCTAATGATTAGAGTACATTTCTTTACATGCTACATTGCTTTTGCTCTTAAAAACCTTTGCCGGAAAGAAATGGAAGATACTTAGAAATCTTCTCCAATTTGTAGGAAAGGTAAGTTCTTTTTAAGCTCCTACTTTTAATAGAAAGAAAGTTTTCAGTAGCAGCATTGCCATTCTATTCAATGGAAACCGTACTTTGAAAAGACATGGTCGGCTCGGCAGCTTGCTGTCCTACTCTGAAAGGGTTATAGTTATAAGTAACTTTCATAATTATTCACTTTCAATTTTTTTTAACAAAGTGACATCTCTGCATCGAGTTTTTTTGACTACCGAAGGGAACATATGTTTTATATGAAATACTATTATTAGTCAATCGCTCATTTTGACTTTCACAAATTATGGCCCTACCTAGTTATACTTAGGCACATACTGCTTCTTTAGAACCTCCGACTCCTTTGAGAAATCACATTAAAATACTTGGGTTCCCGTAATACAATAGAAAGAGTTAAATAGCCTCGCTAATTACTTACGTTAGCAATTAGTCAAAATAAGTGCACCAATACAAAATTCTATACAGTGATGCTATCCGGCCTAATTGTTTCTACTTTTACACAATGAGATGAAAGGGGCTGATGAAGAAGAAATGGTAAAACGTATCCAAAATGCTACTATGTACTACAACTACACGCATGTATAATACAATAATACAGACGCAAAAGAAAAGGCAAATAAATGTGAATATGAATCAAACAAGAACTGTAGATCGTACCTCTTTCTTCCACAACGTACCAGGCGAAGCAGCATTCTATAGATGTGTTGTATTGCTGAGTAATTAAGTCTAATTTAGATAATCGCTCATTTTCAGTTCACTTCACAGTTTCACAGTCACCCCAGTAGCCCATTAGTTTAGACACTCTAGAGAAATGACTGCATCGCTTCTTTTTGTATAAATTAGCATTAAAGCTTAATTGAACAGATCAATATTGAATATGTCAAAGTATTATTATACATAAAATGAAGATGATCTTCTCGAATTATTAATTTTTCCACATTTCATGACTTGCATTGCACACGAAGTCTCCACTTTCTAAAAATAACACACACCTGCATAAATTTTATTGTCACATTTTTTTGTAGCTCATGTAATCGGGTCTAAGGATTGGAGACATTTTCACTAGATCCACACTAAAATATACGTCACTTGAAGACACCATATTTCAAATTACTCAGCCAGTATGAACAACACGTAATACTACATAGTACGTACCTAAAGCTAACCAATAACAGTAAAAGTTTATGATTCCCGGTGTGCAAAGGAGAGTTAGTCAAAAACTATTACATTATAAAAGTTGGAAGGATTATGTATGATAAAATGAACTGAGCCTATGCTGCATGCTCATTTAGTTCAGAAATGTATCCCGCAGATCATCATGATTTTTGCAATGTAATGTACCGAAATAACGACAACTAAAAGGATGGGGAGCAAAAATAGCGAATTAAATTTCCCGACATTAAATGCATCTATTAAAACCATTAAATGACAATGGTTTGGTAAATAAATACTTCTTTTAATAGTACTACTGAAACATATAAAGACGAAACAATGATATGATATATTGTCAAAAGAATAATGTATTGTAGATTTCCAGATACATAAACTACTTTACCAAATACTAAATACCAAATAATTGTATGTATAACTGTGGCAGTATATACCTAATAGGCACACGCAGTAAGCATAGTATAGTGTGGGGCGAAGTGAACACACGGCACACGTAATAACTACCTAAATGTTTAGTTCAAAGTTACAGTTTACAGTACCTCCTACTACGGTACTAACTACTACCTAGTAGACTGCCTACTCAGCACGGTGGTGCATGG
>JAQFYB010001958.1:0-28015 GCA_034694085.1 Pogonognathellus longicornis | reverse complement strand
AGAAACCCCCAAAGAAAACGTTTAGCTGCAGTCAGCTCCTTTGGAATCAGTGGAACAAATGTCCACGTCATTCTCCAGGAACCTCCCATCATTCCTTCCTTCCAATTCAAATCTCTCAACCAACACAGAACCCACCATTTGCTCACTCTTTCTGCTAAAACAGAAAATGCCCTCAAAGATTTGACACAAAGTTATGTCACACATTTAAATAACCATCCTGAACTGCCCTTACCAGATATTTGTTACACGGCTAATGTTGGTCGTACTCATTTTAAATATCGTTTGGCTCTTGTAGCGAAAAACTGTGATGAAATGCAACAAAAATTGAGAAATCCCAACTTGGTTTGTGGGGCACTTGAAAATGAAAAATTCAAAACAGTTTTCTTGTTTACCGGGCAAGGGTCTCAATACAGTTGTATGGCTAAAAAATTATATGAAACCAATTCCACTTTCCGTGATGCCGTTACAATGTGCGAAAACATTTTGAAAAACAATATTGGTACTGGAATAATTGACGTGGTGTTTAACGACGACGTAAATGAAAATACAGACTTAAATGAGACTATTTTCAGTCAGACAAGTATATTCTGCATCGAATACGGTTTGCTAAAACTATGGGAAAGTTTCGGAATAAAACCCGATTATGTGTTGGGCCACAGCGTAGGAGAATTCGCTGCTTCTGTAGCCGCAGGTTTCATGTCTCTTGAGGAATCATTAACTCTGTTGGGAGAGAGAAGTCGTTTGATGCACAGATTACCTTCCGGGGGAATGTTGGCAGTTCGAACAAATAAAGAAATTGTTTCCAATCTAATGGAACTTTTTTCTTCGGTGAATGCCGATGAGTGGTTAGATATAGCTGTTGTAAATTCTCCCGACGAATTAGTAATTGCAGGTAAAATGCCAACTCTGAAAAGATTTTCCAAATTGTGTTCTGATCACAAAATTAAAAATCAATTTTTGGCGGCGTCTCATGCATTCCATTCTCGTGACACGGAAGCCATGCTAGACGACTTTGGAAATTCAGCCACCAAAATTAATTATAAATCTCCCATCTGTAATTACGTGTCAGGATCCTCCGGTAAATTATTGTACGCAGGAGATATGGATTCTGAGTATTGGAAAAATCACGCTCGGTACGCGGTAAACTTTACTAAAGGAATAAACTTGGTTTACAATCAAGGCTGCAATGTTTTCATAGAGATTGGAGCCCATCCCATTCTTTTACCTTTGGCAATGTCCAATTTACCTTCGATTGAATCAAAAAATGCACTTTGGCTTCCTTCCATACGCAAAAATGAAGAAAATTGGATTACATTACTGGAAAGTGTTTCCAAATTGTATGTAAATGGCATGGATATTAATTGGAAAGGGTTTGATTCATGTTACGTAAGACATAGAGTAAATTTGCCGCACTATGCATTCCAAAGACAGAGATATTGGATTGAAAATAAGTCTGAGCAAATCCCTAAACCTGTACATCCATTGTTGGGAAGAAAAATTTCCATTGCTGTTGGAAAAGATCATGTGTATGAAAATAGTTTCAATCTGAGCGACTTTTCCTACTTGAGCGACCACCAGGTGGCAAATGTCATTGTTTTACCTGCGGCTGGCTTTTTGGAAATTATTTCAGCAGTTGCAAAAGATGTCTTTACAGATTATTCCAAAAAAGGTTGTATTGAAATAAATGATTTCGTTGTTGAATCTCCTATGGAGTTGGAAGAACACAAAGTGCACAGGATTCAAGTTGTCGCGTCAGAAATGGAAAACAGTGAAAGTCTATTTGTTAGGGTGTTTCTGTTTAAAATTCTGAATGGGTACAATGAAGAGAAGGGTTGGCAACAATTTGCAAATGCTAAAGTCCGTAGGAGTGAAATCCCTGAAATAAATTCATCGAACCTTGAAAATGCTAAATCACGTTGTTTGGAAAAACTTTCCTCGTCAGAATTTTATCAAAAGGCGTCAGAGTTAGGAATTGGTTTCGGAGAAACATTTCAGAGCATTACAAATATTCAGAAAGGAGCGAATGAAATTCTTGTAGAAATTTCACGTCCAACAAAAGCGGGTAATTTAAAGGAATACATTTTTCACCCAATCGTTTTAGATGCAATGATCCAAGCTGCAGGGATGAGTACGGGTCAGTCGGTCTCTGATTTGCATCTACCGGTGGAAGTTACTAATTTTTCAATATTCAAAAATGATAATATTTTTGATTCTACCGCGTTTTTTGCACATGCTTATAAGAATGAATCCGGAGCGTCAGTACACTTGTATGACGAAGCGGGTACTCTGACGTGTTCCATGGCGGGAATTCGTTTGGTGAGAACTTCCATTGGTTCGTTTATGAATGTAATTTCTGCACATAAAAATAAATTGCCTGGTATGTACCATGAGGTTTGGAGACCACGAAACTCTCATATAAATTCACGAGTCAATTTGTCTCAGCTTCCAGATTTAGAAACTCTTGAAAAAGAAGTTAATGACAGAATGAGCGAACCAATGAAAACTTACGGGATGATTGAAAAAGCTAATAATATTTGTGACAGAAGCGTTTTTCTTGGAGTACAAATTACTTTTCAAGAATTGGGGTGGAAACCAAAATTAGGTGACTCGGTCACTCTTGGAGGATTTATGACAAATTATTTGCTTACCCCAATGCATACTATGTTTATTGAAAGGTTATTTGGAATTTTAGAAGAAGGTGAATTTTTGCAACGCGTCGTGGATGTGGAAGAGCCAGAGTGGATTGTAAAGGAAGAACCAGTTGCCTTAAAGAACTTAGTCGCCGAATTTAATCAATTGAATGACGTAGGGGTCGATTTGGGAGATTATGGTAGTGAAAGACATATTATTCATTATTGCATAGGGAAATTGGCGGACATGTTGTTAGGGAAAGTCTCAGGTGTGGAAGTTCTTTTTGGCAATGAAAACCCAGATATCAATCCTTTAGTGATTTACACAAAAGGGAAATCTGTGGCTATGGCTAACCTGCGAGTAAAATATTTTTTACTATCAAAATTTGAAAATATTGCAACGCATGGTTCAATCGTAAGAATATTAGAAATCGGTGCGGGTTCAGGAGCAACTTCGAAAGAAATTCTTAGCGGCTTGCAAGCCAACGGAATACCCTTCCGTTACACTTTCACGGACATTTCACCCGTATTTTTAAACGAGGCCAAAGACAACTTCAGGAATATTTCAGGGATTGATTACAAAATTCTAAATATAGAAACTGATCCAAAATATCAAAGTTTCGTTCCATACTCCTATGACGTCATCGTTGCAGCTAATGTGCTGCACGCCACCGAAGACATTGCAAATTGTGTTAGAAATACCAGACTTTTATTATCCCCTACGGGTATTTTGATTTTGCAAGAAATGTTGAAACCTGTTCGAATGATTGACATTGTTTATGGCACCTTGGACGGCTATTGGAAATTCAAAGATTATGATCTTCGTCCAAATCATCCATGTATTGACAAAAACGCGTGGGAAAATGTTTTGTTACAAAACGGCTTTATAAATTGCCGCTTAATTTCTGACAAAAGAGAATTTACTTCGATAATTATTTCCGAAGCTGCTAACAAAAATCCGTTATATTTGATGAGCAATGATTTAAGCGAGGAAGTAACAACTCCAATGTGGCTGATTTTCTCATGCTCAGATTGCCCTATTTCAGACTCTTTGAAACAAATGATTGTGGACGCAGGTGAATCGGCCTTAGTGGTTTCAGATTCGTATTCTAGCAACAAAAATGCCGATGAATTTATAAATTATTCAGACGAATTAAATATTTCCACATTTTTGACATCCATGAATACAACATACAGTGTAAAAGGGTTGCTTATACTTGTGGGTCTCAATAACGACGAGTCACAATTTTTTTGCAGAACTTGTTTATACATCACAAAATATTTAGCGAGCAGCAGTGTTACTTGTAAAGTAATTGTTGCAACACGAGGTGTTTATTCCATTGGAGATCAAGGTAACATGTTTCCAAGTCAGGCAACAATCTGGGGCGTTTTCAAATCTTTTCAAACTGAACGTCAAGATTTTCACTGTGTGATGGTAGATTTGGATCCTGACACTGAAGATACATTTTTGCATTCCACACAATTGTTTTCCGAGATTTGGGTTCAGGATGATCGTCTAATAGCATTTAGGCACAACAAGCGTTATACATTGAGATACACAAAACTAAGCAAAGCATCCTCTCTTTTGGATTTGCCTAAAGGTCGTTACGAAATTGTTATTCCTACAACCAAAAATATAAATGACGTCACATTTAAGTCTTCTACGCTTTCTTCTGAATTGAAATCAGACGAGGTTGAGATTTTGGTGAAAGCCGCGGCTTTAAACTTTAGAGACATTTTGGTGATTCTTAAACCAGCCATGTATTACACTCAATTTGAAGCCGTTGGAACAGATTTTAGTGGGGTGGTTACCAAAATAGGAGAAAGTGTTTCGAATAAGTATAAAATCGGGGATGAGGTCTTTGGAATTAGTAATAATAGCTGTGTTGCTAGTCATGTTGTTGTGAATTCAAATCTTATTTTGCACAAACCGAAAGAATTCACCTTTGCAGAAGCTAGCACTCTTCCGTCAGTGTTTCTTACAGCCTATCATTGTTTAGTCTCCGTGGGAAATTTAAAAGCAGGTGAAACCATTTTGATTCATGTGGCATCAGGAGGTGTTGGGTTAATTGCAATTCAGATAGCACTGTCCCTTGGTGCAAAAATAATAGCAACTGCTGGTAATAAAAGAAAAAGGGCATATTTGAGGTCATTAGGCATTTCACATGTATTCCACTCTCGCGATTTAACTTATGGTGAGAATATTGTTAAAGTTACAAACGGGAAAGGTGTGGACTTGGTATTGAATTCTTTGACAGGGCCCGGATTTAAAGAAACTTCCTTAAAAGTTTGCTCAGAGAACGCCCGATTTGTGGAAATGGGCAAAGTAAATATTTGGAAGTCGGAGGAGGTTGAAAAATTACGCCCAGATGTCAAATATACCATTGTTAATTTAGAAACCGTCGATAGTGACGAAATGACATTATTATTAACAGCCATGAATGACATTGTCAAAAATGGACAAGTCAAGCCATTACCGTACACAAGATTTTTCGTTTCTCAAATCAAAGACGCTTTGAATTATTTTATGAAGGCACAACATGTGGGAAAAGTTGTAGTGTCCATGCCTGAAATAAAAGAAAGTTTGGGTAGAATGTTCCCCACAAATTTATTATTTAATTATGACGGGACTTATCTTGTTACTGGCGGTTTAGGCGGTATTGGTCTGGAGGTTGCAAAATGGATGGTCAATTGTGGGGCCAAACACATGGTGCTAGTAGGCAGAAAACCTCCTGACGAAAATACGCAAAAAATTCTGACTCGTTTTGGCAGTAAAGGTGTTCAAGTTCTTACTCAACAAGTAGATATAGGAAACAAAAAACATTGTGAAAATCTTTTTTCCTTAATTAAGACAAAAATGCCCCCATTACGGGGAGTTATTCATTCCGCAGGGGTTCTTTCTGATGGTATGATTACAAATCAAACTTGGAACAAATTTGAAACCGTTTTTAACGCAAAAGTGAAGGGGGGTTGGAATTTACATCAACTAACAAAAGATATTCCTTTGGAGCATTTTGTGTTCTTTTCGTCCTTATCGGCGATGATCGGAAATTTTGGACAATCCAATCATACGGCCGCTAACATGTTTTTAGATTCACTAGTTTTCCATCGACATTCTATAGGATTGCCAGCGCAGACAATTAATTGGGGCGCCTGGAGTGAGGTGGGCGTGGCAATAAATACAAGTTTAGGCAAAGAGGGGGCTTTAGGGTTAATTCCTTTCACACCGTCGCAAGGTATAGCTGCATTGCAATATGCAATGAGTCAACCCATAACTCAAATCGGAATCGTACAAACAAACTTTGTCGAGTTTATTGAAGCAAACCCCGTGGCTCTGGCCTATTTATCCGAACTTGTGGAAGGAAATAATACAAATGATATACAAACGGGGGCACAAGGTGAGAAGTTTTGGAATGATATTGAACAGCTCAACCAGGAAGATAGAAATATTTATGTTAAGAAATGTATCGAAGGTATTATTCGCCAAACGTTGAAACTTCCAGAGTCGGAAGCCATTGATGAACACCAGACGTTTTCAGAAATGGGTTTGGATTCTTTAATGGCAGTAGAAATGAGAAACAAATTGCAGCTAATCTTTGGCAAACGTTTGACCCTCAACCCAACCTCGTTGTTGGATTATCCGACTTTGATTGGTCTTAGCAAATATTTAACATCACTGACAATGAATTTTGATTTCAAAAGTTCAAATTGCATAAATACTGAGACTGACCGAAAATCTATAATGGAGTTGGTTTCATTAGATTCTGTATTACCAGATTATATTAATATTTCTTGTGATGCAGTGTCTCCATCAAATATTAGATCCATTTTAATTACAGGCGTGACTGGACACTTCGGTCCGTACTTACTGAATCACCTTGTACAAAATTATAAGAATGTTCAAATATTTTGTCTGGTTAGAGCCAAAACGTTGGAGTCAGCGGAAAAAAAGCTAAAACAAAATATGAAAAAGTTCCACCTTGATTTTTGTCTCGAACAAGTAACAGTTATTCAGGGAAACATATCCTCAACAAATTTAGGAATGAGTGCAGAAATCTATAGCAAGTTGGCAAACGAGATTGATGCAGTGTTCCACTGTGCTGTCAAAGCAAACCATATTGAAAAGTACAAAAATTCCAAAAGTGATCAAGACATTCGTTCTGTCAATGTTTTGGGAACTATAAAAATTTTGCAATTTGCTTCCAGCTTCAAAACAAAGAGAGTAGCTTTTGTGTCTTCCTATTCAGCCGCCAATGTTATTAATGATGATGGAATAATTTCTGAAAATTTGCCATCGGACGATAACAAAGGCGATGGTTTGGAAGGGGGCTATCCCTTGACAAAATTTGTTTGTGAGAAACTCATGTATCAAGCCATAAAGCGGGGAATTCCTTGCACAGTGCTGAGATTCCCAACTTTAACGGGACACAGTGAAACGGGTCTTTTCACAACGGATGCCAATTTCATTATGAACTTTTTGTTTACTGCTGCTCGCTTAAAAGTTTTCGTTGATATTCCCGGCGGGTGGAATTCTATTCCTGTTGATGTTGCTGCCAAAATTTCATCTTTGATATTTTTCAACGACCAAGCAGAGATAGGGTTGTACAATGTGGTTGGAAATCAGCCTATGACTTCACAAGAATACGGAGAGGTTGCAAATGAAGTGGGAATCGATTTGAGATTTGTAAACCAGAAGGAATTCATTCAATTGTTAACGGCAGACGACAATCCTTTGCTAGACATTTTTAGAGAAGCTGTAAGGGGAAAGGATGTTGTTGAAACAGTCAAGGGAGTCTCTCCTGCTTTTAGGTATGCCATGGAAAACCACAAACAAGTTTTTAAAATCAGCAGAAAATTATATAGTGCTGTACCTGGGGTCGAGCAAATGATTCCTCCTCCACTACAAACAATGAGGCGTCAATTCAAGTTCGCCGTCGCTAGTGGAATTTTTGACCAAATGGGTATTCAGTATCAGAAACAAACAGTTTGATTTTTTTCTTCTCATTCTTTATTTCAAAAAGGAGCTACATTTAAATTGTAATGTAGTTATATTTTCAATTGATGAAAACTTATTTTTTTGGCTCGTTTTAGTAGATATACTACACATTACACAATATAAATATTTACACATACGATGCTGGGTTTGGGCATTTAATAACTTTTTAACTGATAAAAATATCTCACGTGGTTACAAATAAATATGTTACTGCTAAAATTTAAAAAAATGTCCTACTAAGAATTAACTTCTGTGTAGATATTGCAGCAAGCTCGAACTCACACAAAGGATGTAAATAGCCCAATGAAATCCAACGATATCAGAACCCTTTTTAAATTTTAGATCGCGTTCTAAAATCCATTATTTAGAAATTGTGAATCAAGTAGAAGATTAGATTTTTAAGCTTAGGTTATTATGTATTTTAGTATTAAAATAAAGATATTTAATTAAATGTTTCAATTAAATCGGCAAAAATCTAAAAGTATGCATATCATGCCTAATGGAAATACATTTTGTACTTTAAAAAAAGTATTCTGTAACGTCTGTATTAAAAAACTGAACAAAAATAAAACCTTATCAATCTAAGTTTCAATTTTCTCATTGCCTGAAAGCAGTAATCATATTTTTGACTTACCCTTTCATTTGTACTTTTTAATAATTATTATGTTAATTTGTTAATAGATTAAAATATATAGCTTTAAATTATTACTATTTAGGACCAGGCGCGTACACAGGGGTGCACAGGGTGCACGTACACCTCCCAGAATGCTCAGGCTCAAAGTATAGGTTATTTTGCCATAAAAGTTCTAAAAATTTCGCGCTTGGCGCGATTTTGATGCATTTTAAGTAGGTATATATTTTGATATTTTTAAAAATAATAAACTCCCTCTATTTTTAGCTACCTCTTTTCTAGAGATTAACTTTGCATAATTATAGACAGGGCTTTAATAAATGAAAATGAATAATGTTAATTCATTTATTCATTATTTGCCGTAAATATCGAGATGCTCAGTCTTGATATAGGTAAATAAATGTGGTATTAGGCCAAAACGGATAGTTGTAATGATTGAACATTTTTATTTGCAAATAGTAATTAATGATACTACATTACTTAGGAAATAATGTTCGTTGTATTAAAGATGTATAAAAAATTGTCAAGTTATCATGATTTTATGGTGGATCCATCTAAAAATACGTTTTGCATTATTCTATGCAAATTAAGATTTTGCTACACCCTATATAGTCTTGAATCTTGATTAACATGTAAACTCATTGTACCATTAAACAAAATGTCAAAAATAAATCAACTCCTATGATATAATCTTACAATTAACGACAAAAAAAATGTTTTTTACGGCTGCTCGAGAAACTTTTTTAATGTCTCTCTATCGTTTCTATCTGTAACTGTTGAAACCCATAGTGCGGAATGCGTTAGAACGAGAGCGTTTGGAGGAAAGTGACAAGTTGGAGGATGTAGAGCTGGTGGATGATGTTGAATTTGTGGAGGCTGCAGAACCAGTGGAGTCCACACTGGACGATTTGGTTTTCTTTTCGACTTTGCTGCCGCTGTTGAAGACCTGCAATAAAAATATGCAATTATGTAGTAAAAATTTGTCCAGACGTCATAATATTATTATTATACAATAATTAATTTCTGTTTAAATATCTAAATAATTATTTTTGAATTTGTGTTTTAACTGTTGGTTAAATATTCCGGCTATGTTGATGTCCATTTCTCAGGTTAGCTTCAACTTATATTTTTTTTAATAGAATTGGTGACTTGGTGATATTACAAAACTTGAGCTTTGTTTAAGTAATTATTTCTCGGGATGGCTAATTAAAACTGAATACATGCTGAGCATAATGCAATCTTTTTATAGCAAACACCAAATTGACCAAATACAGTGTAAAAATACTGCGCATAATGTAATCTTATTTTTTCAATCTGTATTTCCGTCCGTTTAAAAAAAATTAACACTATTATTACAAATTGACAATACATACCACGTAGTTTGAATGTTTTCCGTGTTTCCGATTAAAATAATAAATAAACTATAATAAAACCGGTGTAACAATTAGCGTCAGTTGTTGGGGTGTCTTGAGACCCTGTTCGGTCAGTCTTGAGACAATTTTTGGAGTTTCATGAGCCACGTTTTGGGGTAACTTAATACACTTTTTGCGACACTTTTTGGGAAATTTTTGATGACTTGTAACACCATTTTGGACTATTTGGGGGATGTTGGGGTGTAGTAAATATGTATATGTAATATGTATGATTATGATTATACTTCACTCCCTCCGCCGAACAATCTAACTTCTCAGATATAATTACAGCTGAAAGTTTAGATTGTGCGGCAGTCGTCCACTCGTATAATTATAATTATACGGCACAAAATCTGAGCGGTGGATTGGCGTGCTAAAGCACGCCAACCAATGACCGCTCAGATTTTGTGCCGCATAATTATTTAATTATATGGTTTTATTTAACATTCGTGTCGGGCCTTCGGCCCATAGAACATGACATTTTATAAATACGAGAAAAGTTGTCTCTATTCATCAGAATCTCATATTGCCATATTTCGCTGTTTGAGCCATAAAATTAAGGATTCTCAGAGTGCGATGGGATTTGATAGCCAGACATAAACACATACCGTGACTGTTTAGGTTCCATTGATACATCCTCATGCATCTCTGTATTTCATTACATTACATTTTCTGTGTTTTTGTGAAATTAATTAAGGTCATGAATTTGACCGCCGGCCTCCTCTCATTCCGAGTTTTTTGTTAAAATATCTTGTAGATAATATCCCACTCTTCCTTATGTCAAGTTTTTTTCGGAATGGGATGTGTCATGGCCTTGTGTCATTTTTTGAAATTACTAAACCCCATTTTGTAGGTATTCCCAAAATTGAAAATTTATGAAAAAAATTAGCACTATATGGATGTGTTAATAGTGTAGTAGATACGTGTATATTGCATTCTGGGGAAAGTGCAAACGGCACACAGACATATAAACAAACAAAAGGACAGACTGACAAACCATTTCTATAAAGTAGCTTCCACTACTTAATAAGTCGCAGCAGGAAAGCGATAACATTGGGGAATAATTATTAATTAATACACAACCATTACCATTGACTTTAGTCCCTGTGTTATTAATAATTGTTTTTAGGTCAACAAGGAACTTCATTGTTATTGTACCTAGGTATTTATAATTATTTTATTTGCTGTGAGCTTGATAAAAACTCTTAAAATACATTCCATTATTAATTACAGTTGAAGTGTTTTGAGGCACAAAAGCACACAACACAAACAATTAATAAAAATGCAAACAAAAGTTCTGCTCTGCATAGATAGCTCGTACATTATTGATAAGGTTATGTAACACTTTAAATTTGCAACGTATGTAACACAAACACAATTACTAAAATGACATGAATGACATAATGTGACAATTAAGACTGAAAACAAATATATAAGGCTAATAAATTATACATCCTTTGTAACACCTTTTCATTTTTGACAAATATAAATGCGTATAATTATCAAAGGGCGGATATTTATCGATTTCCTACTCTGTCGTTTCTTCCTCTACACATCTGATGTTTCGTATCTCAATCTTTCATGTCATTTGAAGCATTTTAAGAGCCAAACATTTTTAAGTATAAAAATATTTGAGGATTTAGTGAATAATAATATTATATTATCATTGTTTAGGGGTTTTTAGTCCACTTTTGTAAATATTTTGATTCAAAACCAAAAAATGGGCAATTGACCCCCTGAAATACCAAAAATTAAATAAATATTTTAAATATTTTTGATACATACATATTGATCCACCGTATGATAATTATCTACCTAAATAATTGTACAGGGTGGCTCAACAATTGGGTTAACAGCAGTTGGTTGGTTCGCTCCTGTTCCCCAGTTAGGGGACTGGTAAATGATGTAGACACCTTAAACGATGCTCCAACCGATTGTCTTTCATATAAAATTAAAATTAGTTGCATACCACTTCCGGTTAAAAAGTTATTGCGATTTTACTTAAACAACTTTTCAACCCAGAGTTTATGGCTATGTTGAGAGTATTTTTAAAGTTGTTTAAGTAAAATCGCAATAACTTTTTAACCCGAAGTGGTATGCAACTAATTTTAACTTTTTATTAAAGACAATCGGTTAGAGCATCGTGTAAGGTGTCTACATCATATACCGGTCCCCCAACTGGGGAACAGGAGCGTCACGACTAACTGTTAACCTGATTGTTGAGCCACCCGTATATAAGGAAGTGACTTATCAATGTATTGCACTTAATACATTTGATTTTTCTTCCATATAACATGAAGATCACATGGTAGTACGGTTTGTTAGAGCCGACCGGTTTATCTGAAAATTTAGCTGCAAGGCTGCAACCATGTACGCTTTAATAGGTAATTTACGGTGGGTACATTTAGCAGCAGGATACAATTGTTATTGTGGGTTGAGACTCAAAAGTTCTTATAATTACTACAATCCATTTACTAATTGCTAGAGACTGTGTGATACTGTGATAGTATGACTTTTATTCATGAATAAAGTTCATTGTTGTTTCAACTCAAGTGTCATGTTATTTCCATCCTGTACTTTGTCGTACGTCCTGTTACTGAGTTGCAAAACGCAATGTGAATGCGTTGTATTGCTAATACCATAGTAGTATTATATTAGCACTCCTTGTAGAGGGGTACCGGCACATCAAATGTACTTCAACAGGTGGAAACTAATTGTACTAAGATTGTTCATTCATGCACATTTGCATGTATTTACGTGGAGAGAGACAGAAATGAGTGTTTAGCTGTTGGACTGTTTAGCATTATTGTTGTGGTTGTAAGAACAGAAGAACAAGCTGGGAATACACAACTAAACTCTATCAGATGTCACCTTTCATCGGAAAAAGTTCCATTGTCTTCGTCGTCTCTGTCGACTTGAGTTGTCGACTAGGCATTTGCAATTTGAATCTATCAGTTGAACTTTTAAAACCTCACGGCATTTTGCGTGTCTTGGAATGGAAGCAATAAAACATTACTTATCATTTCCTGAACACATCTACTCAACTCACAATCACATTATTATTTTTATTCTCTGAGGAGATACATCTATAAATATTCTCTTTAAAAAATACACAGAGTACCACGTTCACGTTGTACTACAACAAACAACACCAAACAGCAGGCGGTTTCTTAAGCAAAGACCGAAACGTCCAACATACTTCATTTTTGCCTCTGTTGCATTTCTTTGCAAATTCATGTGTAGCATTATTGTTGTTTACATACACTGCTCACTTACACACTGCTTGTACTACATTGATGAATATGATACGCTTTTATTCTTTAAGAACCATTAAGATAATATGGTCGTTATTACTAACAAGTGAGTATACATGGTTTTCCACACATAAAAATGTTTTACTATTATAAGGCTCTATATAGGCTTCTACATATGTGTGTTGTATATAATTTAAGTTTAATAGCAGTTGTATACAGTAGTAAAATAAAATTACTCATTCACAAAAATCATATCAGATTACTTCAAGTAAAAGACTACACTGCATTATCTGCTCACACTCTTAATTAGGTATTTACTCATGTTAGCACGGAAACCAGACATTATAGGAACGTTCTCGCTGTCTATGTATGCATTTGTGTGTCTGTCTATCGACACCATAACTAAAGGATGGTTTGAGATAATGGGTTTAAACTGGGCATACGTAATAGATGGAGAAATTTGAGGCCAAGTTTTACAAAGGGCCGACCAGTTAATTTGTTAGTTAATTTGGCATTTGAATTATACAGTTTATTATTCGCTCAAGTAGCCTAGCCTAATGCCATAATGAGAATGGACCAACGTGACACAAGTAAAATGATAAACTGGTGAAATATACTTGGCAATGAGACAAAACACTGAAAATTTTCAATAAACTAAAAAATAACAAAAATTATTTGCCAAATGAAAAATAGCCAGAACCTAATAATATTTCTTAATACGGTTTTTTATAAATAGTTAATTAATATTTTCAATTTTTATACGCCACTTTCATATTTCTATTCCTTACATCAAAATGTTTATTAAACAGTTTATTAGATACTAGATCATTCCATTTTTTATTTATTAACCTGCCAGTTTACGTTTATCGATAAAATATATTATGTTCTGCGATAAACTTGCAATGTATTTATAATAATTAATGTTAAAACGAAAAAAAGTTATACTGGCAAGCTAGCATAAGTGCATAGGTATAATATATTATTATTAACACATTCTCAAAGTAATGAAGGGTAAACTACATTACCATTTCTTTATATAGATAAATAATGGAAAAAATGGGATAGGTACTGGAAAACAGAATGTTTAGCATTAAATTGCAAAATATATAAAGTGCAGAAGTGAGTACAGACAGATTTACATTATATTGTTAGAAAACAAATATTAAGGTCCAATCACTTATTGCTACTACAGTAATTCATCAGGTGATAATTATATGTATTGTATTGACAACGAGTAAAATTAAGAGCACTGGTTAGCTGCACAATGTTATTATAAACAGTAAGCATGTACCAGTGTTCTGTTAATGCCGGCTTTTTACAAAAAAGCCATTCGATATACGCTTTTATAGTGGCCATCTCACCTGTATTTAGCAGGTTTCTCCTGTATTTCAACCCCCCTTCTGCACTACGCGTAGTACTCCTGTTTTTGGAGGAAACCTCCGCATCTCCCACATTTTAGTCAGGAAGCACATTAATTAAATTAGCTCAAGTTTTTGACACTGAAGCGAGAATTTCATCTGTTTTTGGTAGATTTTATCCAAATCAACTCAATTTTTTCTCGCTGAGAGCGATAATAAGCACATTTCTATCTCATTGCTCCCTCGAAACCAAATCATGGTTAAGCCTTATGGCATGCATTATGGTTTAACAATTTAGGGATGATTTTGCTAATTTTGTGAACAAACACCAGTTTGGGGCCTTTGGTCATAATAAAGCTCCTGCATTTTGAGTTCGTAGAAATGGCTACTATAAACTTTTTGCCAATTTCTGGCTCATGGCTATCTTACGGTCAGCCGCATCATTCAGGATTAGAGTATATTAATTAGTATTTTCATTTTCAGTTTATAAATGTTACATAATAATATAATAACGATTACTTAGTTCTAACTGATAGTAAGAATAAGTTAAATAAATAAAGCGGCTGGTCAGAACCCTGGCTTGCACCTAATTTATTAATATTGCTTTAATGCTTTAGTGAAATTGTATATATCGTGAACGAAAAGGTGAATGAATGGTTTTCGTACATTATTGCAGAAGTTGTGGTATGATGGCATTGATTTCATTTTGTGAGTGTTATGGAGCACAAGTTTATTGCATTGCAGACCAATGCATTTTTGTTTGGTTCGTCAAGTACAAGTTTTTATTAACACCCCAACTGTATGGTGCATCGTGCACCTTCTAATTCGTTTGTGGTGGCTTATTGTTTCACACGTCGCTCGTGAATGCATTGAATTCTCTGCCGTGCATAGTGTATACATCTTAGCATTTATTGCTGTCTGGCTAACACAACTAATTCTCATATAATAACATTTACATTGCAATACACATTTTAATATAAATATTGCTGAATGGATGGTCTAGAACTTTACGCGTTCTCGTCTCAGTCGTCGCAAATGAGAATTTCAGGTGTTTCAAATAATAACAGACATTCCTTTCGCATTTAAATCTTCTTTATGCCATTATTCAGAGTAGCTTC
This sequence comes from Pogonognathellus longicornis, assembly GCA_034694085.1. Lineage (NCBI taxonomy): Eukaryota > Metazoa > Arthropoda > Collembola > Entomobryomorpha > Tomoceridae > Pogonognathellus > Pogonognathellus longicornis. The sequence continues at coordinate 12,616 of JAQFYB010001958.1, read as the reverse complement.
ATCATTACAATATTTTATTATCATTATTTTGTAGATCATTTATGATTCTGTTTGAAAATCTGTGTTCATATATACACATTAAGCATCATTTTCAACAAACACAAGCTGTCAACGCGTATACTGCATTATTTGAGAATGTTTATGAATAATTGCATACTATTATTCTTTGAAAAAGAGATGTGTACCTATACATCTAGAAAGTAAATTTTATCCCACAGCAATATAATCTGTGCCTAGAGTGTACAAACGCATGAAGGTATTTGTAAATGCGTAAAAATATTTGTGTCAATGCTTACATCTTATTGCGATTAGCATTTTCATACGTATACCTACATAATATTACAATCTTCAAACAATGTGTGTACGTTCTTATTGATTAACACTTACAACTACTAGTTGCTAGTAAGTAGTAACTGTAGTGCTTTTGCCAGACTAAATATTGCTTTCAAAATTAGGTTCATTAAGTGTTGTGCTATTTATAGCGTACAATTATTATTCGCAATCTCATGGGCTTAATTTTAACACGCAGGTCTAGATGTACACATGCAGTAGATACACCTGTTTAAAGTACATGCAATAATGCAACACAATCCAAACACAACATACCTATTTGGGTATAGGTGTATTATTATGTGGATTTCATATAAGACGTAAACGACATGAATATTCTGCTAAGCTTTTCTTTTATCAGTATTCTATTAGTCTATTAGTAGGCCAATTACACTTACTTACTACATTCATAGTTCTTCCAAAATACGACTCACGTGTTCGTAAGTGTTTACAAAGGGCTAGGTTTACAATTGCATAATATTCATGAAATATTCTTGACTATCGAGTGAATGAATTTGCAGAGCATACACTGAGTAGGAAAATATTGAATAAATATGTTTTATATTAACACCTATGTATAATATTCATATTCATACACATATTGCATACTTGACCTGTAGAAGAAGATTTTGCAGTTACTCTGGTTTGTATATAAGTACCAGACGATCATAATAATACACGAGTTGCCTTGTTTAATTTCAAATTTCATACATAGACGACCTGATCAAACACCTGTGTTTTAATATTGATGAGTGCCATTTTAAGAGCAATTAAGTATGCAATGGCCGTTCTTGTTTCACTGTCAATTGTACAGATAGTACTAACATTTGGTAAAGCCTAATCAATACTGAAATCAACGTAGGTATACGATAATACATCTAGAGTCTCTTTTGTCTACACACGTAGAGATTTCCAACTGGAGGATACATTGGGGATTAGCACATGAAAATAATTTCAATTGTACACATTCACTCTTTACTTGTCCTCATCAGTTTACAATGATTGTGTTGCAAGTGAGTCTCTTGAGTCTTAACTATTTTTGTTCACAAATATTGCACTCACACACACTACACACACACACTTAACAATTCAGAAAAATTAAGGTCAATCTAATGGAAATCTGCTACTAACTAAAAGTAAGTTGTACATGTAATGATAATATTCTCATTGTCTCAATACTGGTATACCTATACTAAATACTTGTACATAAGAAATACATACTACTGTGTATATTGCTAGTTGGAGTAATTGTACATTGGATTTATTATAATTATGGTGATAATGTTTCTACGGATTATTATTTGGTATGAGTGTACAGTACAGGCTTATAACATTACATACAAAGATGTACTTAGTACTTATGTATGAGTTGTACATATGAGTCTATTCATTTTGAAATACAAATGTTTTCAATTTTTAAGAATAAACAGGGAGTAGATTGTTTGGCAGGGTTCGATTTCAAAGTTGTTGTATAGTAGCTGAGTGTTTGTATGCAGAAGTAATTATATAGCTTTATGGCTTTGCTTTAACGCAGGCAGGTACTAATTGGAGTGTATAATCTGTACCTACCTGACAAGACAACCATGTTCTATAAAAAGGTCGTCCACTCACCTGCATACATGTACTTTGTGTGTTTACAACTGTGTGCAGATGTAAATGCTGTGGCATTAATTGTAAGTAAAAGTCTTGTACACAGGTGGCTTACACAATTTACTTATGAATAATAATTGCATGTAGAGGTGTATGGATACCTATAATGTGTATCCACTATGTATTAGAAATGTTTGATGAATGTCTGCGTAGTAAACGTACGTGTGTACGTATGGACTACTAATATGTGAGTATTCCTCCCGAGCAGCAAGTCGCAGCGAAATAGCTTATATCTAGCTGTGCGAGTTTAATGCGATTATTAAGCTAGCTTACGCGAATCGCTCTGGAATCCACGTCGAATCTACCCCAGGATGTCCGGCTAGAGTAGTGCGATATCCGAGCGATTCTCAGTGCGCAGCGATATCACCGCGATTTCACGTCTATAATTGCATTGCCCATATATATAGCCGCTAAATTTAAACTCTAATATGGGTTTCACTAATCCTAGCCATTAAATAAAATTAGAATTGTATTTAATCTTTAAAACAGTATCAAACAGATTTTTATTTGCGGTATGATATACAGTCTTTATCGAAATCGAGTATTGATTTCTAATTAATTGCATCGACTATAAAAATTATCAATATTAAAATATACCAGCTTCTGCTTTGAACAATTAATTATTAGTAAACATTTAAACAACAAATTAATGTATTATGGAACGAATATAACAGTATTTTAAACAGTTAAACAGTTTAAACAGTGTAAACAATTATTACATGTATTTTATAGAATTATTAATCCAGTACTTATTCAGAAGTATGTTCATCATTGCAAAATTAATTACGATGGGAATTACTGGTTCCAGGTTCTCTAGCATCGATTCCTATTTAAGGCACCTAAAATTAGAAAATAAATTGTCATATTTCAAGTTATTAATAATTGGTTCCACTCGTATTTTATATAAAGCAATGATTGTGGTAATATGAGTTACCATAATACGAATCACATATATTTTTGAGTTTTTCAAATGAATGTTTCTTGGACATTCCTTTCAAGCTAAAGCCAACCATGACGTCATCAACCATTATTTTCTTCATCATTAAAGATAACGCTTGGTGAAACGACTCACCTCCAAGGGATGCACAGAGCCTTTCCTGAGACCAAATAATATTTTTCATATGAACTTATATAACATAAAATGTATTGCTCGAATTAAAATTGTAAAGTATTTAAAATTCACAAATATTGTCTTTCAAGAAGCAACTCCCAAAAGATTTTCTAAATTGAAAACTTCTTCTTCAGTAGTGCAAAGAAGATCGAAATCAGCATCTGAAACTGCCACTGGTGTGTTTTGAGACAAACCAATCATTTGTTGTAATAGCTAACTTTGTCCTGCTAGGCTAACTTTGATATCAGTTAAGGAAGATACTACAAATTTCTTCTAACAAAATTTCTAAAACAATAATTTTTACATATTTACAAGTTAGATGTCCTGATTCATGTAACCAACAATAATTAATAATTTAACCAACTAACCATCATAAAAACTGTTTGTGGTGAAAATAATTTCTGCAGGAGTGTTCATATTTTCAAAGTAAAGTTAATGGTTTATATTATTTGATTGTTGATCAAGCCCAACATTGTGATCAACGCTGACTAAGTTTAAAGTGAATGGCGGAACATCAGACAAATTGATTTTGTTGACCGAATCAGCAGTTCTCCTTCGTTTCACATTAGGTTGATCAATGTTGCTAAGATCAGACCTTTCTTCTGCAAGAGGTAGATATTTCCTTGCTTCTCCATATTTGTCTATAGCAACAGGCACAAAAATTATTCGATTGCATTAAAATAAAAATAAATATATTTTAAGAAAAAACAATGTATAATTATTTCTAAATCACAAACCTACTAGATTACTCTGGCAGCAAACAGCGACCAAGTTGAAAGATCAGGAGTGTTGCATTTTTTTATTGCTGATTTACCTGGTCAGTTGAATCTAATAATGGAAGTGGCAGATTGTCACCATAACTGTTGCCTTCTAAAGTTGTTGGTATTTCGGACGCTGTGGCTAAAGATTTGTTGGAAACAAATTTGTTGGTAATTGTTTTAATTATGACGATCCGAAATGTTGAATTTCTTCATTTTCAATTTCGTCAAAACTTAAATGTACTCGGAACATAATTTTAGAATAAGCGCGGTAATGAAAGAAAATAATGTGACAGCTTAACTGGCCAATTGCATGTTGAGTCGCGATTTCACTGCGAAAAATGGGCTAAATTACCACCAGCTCAAACACTCATACATATACGCGCTACTTACTAGCGTTGAAATAGAGGGGTTATCGCCGATAGAAAAATCTGCATGAAAGTAAGACAGCTATATAGTTGCGATTAAGAACCGTTTAATCGCTGTACAATTTGTGTCTACGAAATCCATGCTATTCCCCTACTAATACCTAGCCTATTAGCTGCTTCAGCCAACTACGAATTGCTAGCGAAATATCGCAACGAATCCGACCAGCGATTTGCTGTTCGGGCTGCTATAAGGATTTGCTATAATGTGTTGTATTATAATAATGACTGATGAATCGTATTCTGTGGATGAGAGTAAAGTTTCTCACTAATAAGAGAATGGTAAATGATGTCAAACGAAAGATTCAGTGAATTGAATGAGTACAGCGCTGCTATAAATCCAACTAACTACTTAGCCTAGGTATAGCCCATACATATTAAGTGTTATTGAACGCTGGGTTCATAGTCATACGTATTAATATTATTATTATTAATCTTATATGAAAAGCAATAAAGAGCAAAAAATAAACTCATGCATTTGTGTTCTACAAGAGGAAAGAAGAACGTTTCCTTTCTTTGTTCATTTCAATCATTTCCCGTTGTTCTTGTACACGTTCCTTTTGTATTAGTACTTGCTTATTATTTCTATTTCACTCCTACTACCATAATCAGCAATAGTACATATTTAGTACTCAATGCTAAATATCTACTACCAAGCAAACCTATAATACATCATCAATCTCTATGCATATCTGTGTATAAGAATGTTGTAGCTAAGTATATTTTGCATTGGGATACACTGATACACTTGCAATACATATACCTACACCGGTTTAGTTGGAAATACACATAACTCTCATTCATAAATATTTTCTCCCTTTCTTTAAACTAAGTAGTGATATACATTTCCTTTTTATTAGCATTAATACTATTAGGCACACTTGATCAGCTTAGGCGATCGCTTTAGAGAGACTTAGTTTGCTAACAATAAAAAGTAGTGCAAGTTAATGCTCTTTTTCATTTTTACATACTTATAACTTATAATAAGAACTAGGTAGTCTCACAATACATTTACCATAGTTAGGTAGTATTATTTACAATGTATTTAATCAAGTCCAGTAAAAGTGCTGAGGTATAAGGTAAGGTAAGGTAATGTACAAAATAAATATTATTACATTGGTTTGTAGTAATATTTGTTCAGCTCAGTGTAGTTGATGCTTTTAAAAAATAGTTAATGCTTATTATTATTAAAAGTTCCCATGTAAATTCTTTTAATATGATATTACACAGTTGATAGTAGTTATACACATAGTTCGTTTATCTACAAATATTTGTATATAGTGCAAAAATGTGAAGGTATTTATTTATGCATATTTTTATTTGTAAGTCTCAAGTGATATACTGAGTAGTGTGTATTCAGTGTATCCCTATGCACTACTTCCTTACCTTCCTCAAGATGAGAATAATATTTTTATTTATCTACCTAGGGCTCTTTTATTCAGTCTGTTTATTTATACCTTTGTGTATATTATACAGCTATCATATTATTCTTGTTTGAGTGTAGTTGTGCAGTGCACAATACAAAAACGTGGAATCGAAGGCGAAAGACTGCAGTGTTGTGTTGTGAGTGGAGTCTGGCCTAAAAATACAGTAAAAGAGACTGAGTTTACTTTTACGTGAGTAAATAGATAAGACTGTGGCTGTGGAGGTACACATGGATAATAATGTAGGGTCTTGGCTTCATTTATTATTATCTGACGATGTATAAGAAGGAAGTCGTGCTCAACTTTCTGATACAACTGATTGATATTTCTTCTTGATTGATGGAATGAAGACACACTAAATGATCCTATTTCATTAAAAAAATGTTCAGTGGAATATTCCTTAGAGCGTTATTTAATGCTAAAAGGCATGAGTCATTTCTACACTGTAATTGGAATTTTAGCATTGCAGAACGCATAGAAGTCAAACATAATGGACTTACCTGCCCAATAGAAATTCAATTTACAATGGAAGCATTAAGTTCTCATTCAATACAGATCTTCTCATCTCCTTTTCCTACATTGTCCTGTACGTATTTAATTGCTTGAAATACATGAATAGATAATTTTCCTCTCTTTAAATACATATCTTCTTGATTAAAAACACTTTTGTATTCTGAGCATATTTCCATTCTAACTTCCGAAATACCAAGTCCCATATTACAATTGCAATCGTTCTGTGTGTATTATTAAAATAATCTTTTAGAATGTAGGCCGACTTCTTATCACACCTAACGTTTTCTTCAAACATTATATTAATATTCAAAACTGCTTGCATACAAACGATGACGTACTATTTACACTGTGATCATTATCACTGAATATTGTACTTGTAGTTATTATATTCATTAAATTTCAAATAAATACACGTAAACACTCCACTCAACGACGGTGTAATAATATAGATCAAAAAATTGTAATTTCTATTTGTCATGAGCAGCTAGGATGCTTACGTACTCGGTACATTAACCATCATAGAGAGTAAGAAGATTTGCAAAAAGATGAAAAGCAATAAATAGACTCACAAAAATTAAATCAATGTACTTATAGTGTTCATGGATTGTGGCTTGTGAAACGAAATTAAAAAATAACATGACATACATATTATACAAATTCTTAGTCCAGCAGACAATGCTAAATACAATTTTCTTTTCATTCTATTCTTTTTTAAGTCACACAAATACTGTTACACACAATACAAACGAGTATAGTTACTTTGCTTTGTGTAAAACGCATTTCCATTAATACCCTTTCTAATAGATTAGCAGTTATGGTGCAATGTGATACCCAGCAAAGAGTAATGCCAATAATAGTGATGCTTGTGATTAAATGATGTTTACTTGCCCTATGTGATGTATATGTGAAGAAATCAAATAATGTGTGACAAACTGTGTACTATATATAGTCGTAATATTACACAACGTAATTCAACTATTGCAAAATAACGGTAATCCCTCCTGCATTTATTAGTAATTTTCTTCTTCATATGAACGTATTCTAAGCTTCCTCATGCAAATGTGAATAATAATACGTCATGCAGCTCCTACATTTCCTAACTTCAAATATTGCATAAATGTCTAAAAATATATCTTATGTGCATATTAGTACATAGTATTAGCATATCACTCAGATTACAAATCATATTTTGAAACACTGTTTCTAGAATCCATATAAATATTTGTACTACTTTTTTTAATTTGACAAATTGCGTTGTATTCGGAGTCACAGTGGCTAGTAAAAATGTGTGGTAAAATTTCATCAATAAATAATGATATTTCTCTCTTTGAGAAATACAGTAGAAATAATCGCATTGACAATTACCATTATAAAAGTCGACGGGGAAAAATATAATTCCAAGACAGTTAAAGTGACTCATTGTTTTAGAGTCAGTCTGTGAATTTTGCCATTAAATAAATCGACCATTATGATATTGTGCAAAGGAACTGCAGAACTTTCGATACAAATCTATTCTAGAATGCTTGAAAACATTTTTCATATAAGTTGGTCCATAGCTTTATTATGAAGCAACGTATATGCATATGAACGTACTTTGCTATTTTAATACATGGCTGGCACCTTGAAGTATTTATGGGCATGAAGCATATTGTGGTAGTGCAGTGATGATGTTAATAAATGTTGCACAAAATAACGCTAAAAATTGTAATATGAGTGGTACACGGTAATGTGATTATGACTCATACTACAGTTTAGCTTAAAATCTTCAAAATCCCCTTTGGAAGTTTTGTCTTAAATTGCTAGTATGTACATTTATACGCATATTATTATAATGACCTACACATCACACTTTTTCAATGTCGGTTGTAATCTTACAGCCGTAAACTATAACTAGAAACTGCAGCTGCACGTATATTCTATCTGTGGACTAGACATTGGAGATAGAATATAAAATAAATACGATGGATTTTGGATATGAATGTGAACAAATCGGGCGATAAACCCACGATATGATTTTATGTTGCATATGGAAACAAGGAACAAGTCTGAAAGCATATCCAAAATTATAATAGCTATAAAGCGACATGACATTAAATATAATGTGTAGTTATTGTAGTACATGCGTGTATTGCAATTAAACAAAATGTGGAAAAAGATAATTGTTGTAAAGTCACCAGCGGACATTGATAATGGTAATGAAATATACACAATGTGTTGCTGATAAATAATGCTAAAAGCTATAGCTGCATAATAATATGTACGTGGTAAGTAGGCATCATACGATGTTTTCTTTTTCAGTTTAAATGACTTCCCACGGTCTTAATGTTCCAACTTCTACTACACTTTTCATTAGTCTTTCATTATCTTAGCCTTACCCTTATACTCTATACTTACACAGCAATTAAAAAATGAAATCAAATGATTCAAGTATGTACATGTGTAGGTACGACAAAGCATTTAGTACATTATTATTAAATATGCACGTATGAAAGTAAAAAGCTTCTTTTAGAGCATTGATGTTTCATTATTGATTATGTAGTATGATTACACATTCGCATAAAGTACACAGCTGTATCTCCTGTATAATAAACTTGCTAAGTTTTCACAAAATGTACAGTTGTTTAGAAAATGCAGGACAGAGAAACGTAATTTTATGATGGTGGTTGACTGACATTACATTGTTATAATATTGAACACGCAATAATGATAGTATTTTACAAGGGAGACCGTGAAGGACGATTCTAAACACTAAATGCAACTACAACTTCCTAGTGCATATAAATGTATGAGCTCATACATTAAATCTTGCCAATATTCAAGGTCTATATTTGCATTTGGCCTGAGATATTGATAAACTGTGACTATTTTAGGTGTGTAAATGCAAAAATATGGTCTCATTGACGAAGGGAGTAGCAATGACGATAGCAACACCACCAGTTATCATCATAATTCATAAATGTAATACAATATTCCATGTAATAATAATGTAGTGAGTAATATGTATTGTAATAATAACTGATGTCTGTGTCCAGACCTTGATTACATTATGTAATTTATTTTATAAATGTTACTACATTATTATTATTATTATTATTATGGCATTATAGTGTGTCCGTAGTGCTTAAAAAGTATAACGCAATAAAATTGGAGTACATGAAATGCACAGAAAAGGAGAAAAAATATTATTGTGGCATATCTAGAGTTTTAAAAGTATTTCCTCAGAGTTGCATAATATAGTGAGCTTCTAATTCTTCTTTGTCAAATTTTTTGCCAGAAAACCGGCGACATGAATCGCTCTTAAAAATGATTCAAACTTGGTCAACATAATAAAGTGTTTATCCTGTTCTACTACAACAACATCGCAAAGATTTACTGTTCAACATCCTTATGTTTTGAAAATCTTGTCATTTTTGTGTTCGCCAATTTAATGCAACGTTCATAAAGAAATTTTCTACAGTTTGTATTCGTTCATTAACAGCTTGTCACGCTTCATAATTACCTAACTAATGATGAACATGCGTTACACTCTTTTGGTGAGTTGTGACAATAAACATATTTACGATTACAGATAACACGTCATAAATTTTTTCCCTTTTTATGCAATTGTGAATGCACACAAGCTAAAAGCGTAATCAGAGTACATGCAGACAATCAACACTACTCTGTGCAAGAATATAAAATGAAATAAGACGTTTATATACGTCTCGGTAATTAATTTCCAAAAAAGTTTTGTTTCCCCACAGCGATCGTTAAAAACAGAGAGTGGACTGCATCACTCTTTTCTGCACAGATGAAAATACTCTAAACTTTTTTATATTTTTATTATTTCTTATCAAACATAAAACTGTCGTTAATGAACAGACGTTGTATTTGATAACCAATAGCATTAGGTATTTAGATAACATTGTTTCTCTGTGTTATAAGTTAAAAGTATATCATTGTATATTATTATGGCAATACTGGCAATAAAAGCAATGCCTTTTTAATAGAGAAAGGTGTTTTCTAAAATAAGGGAACATATTTAATGGATTCACTTAAATATTATTACTACTCTCCTAAAGACTTTTATTGTTAACTAAATTAGATAAGTATGATGGGAAGGAAATTAAAATTCGATGTACTTTCAGCATAAATCTGTGTATCATTCATGTATAGATAGATAGGAAATCGTTTATTCACGTGCACACCACTTAAGTAAACAAATGTATTCATGAACTGCATATTCAGTATAACAACAATGTAATATAAAAATTATCTTCTTTTATTCAAAATCATATCTCGTTATAATATTATTATGTACTAAAGAGAAAACTGTAATTACACACACTCATACACTCAAAAATTGCAAAATGAGCAGGAAAAATAGAATAATCCCTTCCGCCATTTAAACAATTATTTAGTCAGCACCAAAAATGTATATTGGTCATGTCAGAGTATTTATATGCAAATTATTTTCTCATATGAGTTGACACATTGTTTTTTCTTGACACAACGGAACAATTTAGAAATTTTTATGTTCTATGTATGACCATACTAAGAAATTAAATAAAACGGGAAGGAAGATATTGTAATATATAACTGCACTACTATAAATATAAGCATAGTTATAACTACACTTCTGTTACTTATAATACAAATTATTACTCTGCGTGGGAAATCACAATGGATGATTCGCCTGTTATTAAGGAAAAGATTTGATTGCATGTTAAAATCAAAGCCGTTTTGAATACATCACAAATTACGAGATTGAACACCTTCACTCGACCGTATCCATCTGTACATCGTAAACACAAGGGACACCACAAATTGTTATCAAAGTTAACGTAAATTGAAGCTGTTCTGAAGACTGAGGCCAAAGGGCAACCTTGTAAACCAAAATCTAAATGCAAATGTGTCCAAGCGTCTGTACCATATACCTACATCATTCATACAAACATACCTATACACAAGCCATACTATATAGATGCACTGTACAATAACTCCAACTAAATGAAACTTTTTTTATTGAACACCAGGATTAGGATGCATGTAAAAGCATAATAATGCACACTATCTATATACTGTACATATATATAGCACAAGAATATAATCCTCTTGTAGCGCGCATATAATAATGCAGGTAAACTGATATATGACGAGCGTTGAGTCCAAAGACCTAATGACGTGCGCTACGAGAATTTCAATGCTTCCACAGATAGGAATGAAATTTTGTATAATGGTAATTCAGTACATTGCATACTAGTTGGTGTGAATATTTAGTTAACCAAAATTTTAGTGTCAGAATGGCATGGGGTCAAAAATTGCCCGGTCAAAGCGTTTTTATGCTTTTATTCAAAATTTAGAATCCAATTTCAAAAACTGACACCGCTGTAATATGTTTTCAAACACGGGGAACATTATGGCTATCTTAGAATTTTGATCGGGCCCCAAACGAGGAAGTTAGCTTAATCGGGGGTTCACCATTTTCAAAAATTAAATATCGGGTGCAATCGATCCCGGGCTATAAAAACTGTAGTAAGTACTTAACCGTATTATCTATCGAATGGGTACATAAAGAAAACGGGACCGGTTGCACCTCAGGGTCAAATTTGCAATCATAAAAAATTGCACCAAAATTAGAGAGTTTCCTGGGCATGGACAAATGGGCACCCATAAGTGAAATGTGAAATCGCCATGTGCTATGTTATATGCACTGCGATTATATCCTTGATTCTCAAACGCGGCTGGGAAATACAAACAAAACCATTGATACTACATTTGTAATTACTGGATTTTCTTTGATTTTTTAATTTATTAAATTTCATTTATAAATTCACTATTTTCTTTCCCTTCAATGATGGTACTATTACTGAAGGTGCGTTGCAATATGTAATTGTAATTACATATTTAAGGTAGAGTTTAAAGGTCAAATTTATTTTGTTAAGCAACGCTTAGTTACTCATACAAACGCATGTAAATTCAAGGGTCAAAAATAAATTCACTTGGTAAATTTCATAGGGTCAGTCAGAGGTTAGCAGGGTTGGGTAAATTACTTGATTCTCTAATTACAAATTACATTGGGACTGTCAAATTACAATTGTAATTTAATTAAATTTGTAAATTGCTGTCTCAAATTACAAATTACGTACTTCGAAAAGGTGTACCTTTCAAATGCAATTGATTTAAAATTAATAGAAAAATTGAATTTCTGGCATGATACATTAGATTGAGAACCCGTCAAATACGTTTTATGTTATTCTGTAGAAAAATTGAATTTCCTGCAGTGCATTTTAATGATCAAATCAACCAGTAAATTTAATTATCAGCCGACTCTGTAATCTATGTGAATAAATGGTAAAATGCGGTTGACGGGCATGGGCGTAAAAAGTTTGTCCAAAAACTCTCTAGTAGCAATGTAAACCATGT
>JAQFYB010001957.1:0-28018 GCA_034694085.1 Pogonognathellus longicornis | reverse complement strand
GCCTTAAAGCTGTGCTTCCTTTACTTCAAGTATACCTTTTTATCAAAAGTAGAATGTGCCCAAGATATACCCTCACGAATGAACATTTGGGCTTGGTGTTTGGTATGTATACCGATTATCGTGGTCCACCATGGTTTATACATTGTGCTATTGATTTTGTATCAATTTTTTCAATTTTAATTTTTTAACAATGAATCATTTATTGTTCCTCAGCAATCATTTTTAGTTCCTGGAAACTATTGTTATGCCCCCATGAACAAAAAATAGTTTAGTAAATTAATATGTCGTTTATTTCAAAAACCAGAAGACGGACAATTATATGCAATGTAAGGCACTCCAATATGAGCTAATTGTGTATTTAAGAGGCACGTATCCAGGATCGTAAGCTGGGGGAGGGTGCACAGTAAGGGTTTTTACAGAAAGTAATAGTAAAACAAAATTTTAATAATAATATGAGGAACGATTGAGTGCCTACAGCGCTTTGAATTATGTGCAAACCAACTGAAAACACATCAAATTATAGCTCACGTGCAAACCCCTCAACCCCCCCCCCCCGCGCGGAGCGCGGGGCTAGGATTCACTAGTCAGATTAATAAAATTCGTATAAATTCATAGGTAGAAGATTTTGGTGTATGAATTGAATTAATGCTTTGCTAATTACGTTGCAATCCAATTGCATGCATTGGTCAACAATGTTAACTGATTAGCGTCTTTAAAATCCATTGCTTGAAGTTCCTCGAAAAGGTTTGTATCAGTGCTCGGTAGCGGTATTGCATGTAAAGCGGGAATCTCACTGTTTTTATTTGCGACCTTTCTTAAAGTTACATCCGCCTCAGGTCGCTTTCTGCGACGTACCTGTAACAAGTACGGCAAATTTTATTTTTTATAATATACAACATGACATTCTTATAAACTCTTTAGAACATATATAGCAGAAAAATAAAGATAATTGTTGCATCAATGAAACAAAAGTCACATTCGGTGGTATTTTTTCACATAATTGTAAAAAAATATTATTCAAGCCAGCTTAGAATTTTTTTAGGATCATTGTACCATATTACGATTCGATGGAATTTTGGTGGCAAGCGTTTCAGGATTAGGCTCTGGTGAGCTGCTTGGATCTGACGGATCTAGATCCATATTTGTATCTCATCAAGCACAAGGAAAAAAATATTCGAAGAAATGAGGAATTTTGTAATTTCGAAGAGTGGTCAAGTCATATGTAATAATAACACTTTGAAGAATGCTTTAATTAATTTTTGAGTATTAGAAGTTTTTTAAGCCCTTTTCGGTTGCAAATTCAACATTTTAGAAAAAGGAAATGTCGTTCTTTGTTTAATCCCTTACAGATACAATCCATGGGAACAACACCAAAACGGTAACAAAATGTGGAGCACTGAGGTGTAAAAGGGCTTTACTATTTTCAAATCATTAATAATATTATTCCTACACACATGGATAATTTAGTTAGGTACATTAGGTATAAATTGTGGCACCAATATTGTCTAAAATAATAATATACAGAGATTTTTTAAAAACGTAGACCATTCCCTCAGACAATTCACAAAATTGAAATAAAAGCAGGAAATGAAGCGTTGAAATTGACATGGGATCCTGTCTTCGAAGAACAGGTTGTAAATGCCGTCCATTTCTTGTTCTCTTGCTGCTTTTGGTAAATATTTTTTGGATCTTTTAGTAGAATTAACTTTTTCATTGAATCAATTGATACAGACAGAACAGAGATATTATATGAACGATTAGTTATTATAAGTCCGTTCTGATAGTAAAGGGAGGAAATTATTTTATTTAACAAAATAATCACTGCCATGCAATACAAATACATAATGGTAGCCTCATCTACAGACTCAATATTATCACTCTTGGTTAAAGTTATAAAGAAGAGGTTAACAAAAATCAATTTGACTAACATAGATTCGTAATTGCATATCAAATATTCACTTGGGTTTGTTGTAATATAAATGGTGGTTTATTTGGATAGTTCGTTTCATAGCAGATATTTCAATACATGATGTTTTAGGTAATTAGAACTTTTTGCTAAATTAAATAGTATACTATGAACTAGGAACTGCAAAGGTGTAGGCTGTCTTGTCTGCAAGCATTTTGCTATATAATAATATAAGGTAGGTATGTAAGGTAAGAAAATAGTTTATCAGGGACACAAAAAAATGCTATACCTAATAATAATCACTAATACTAATCATGCATCACAGAATTTTCTTTTGCTTCAGCAGTTTTTGGTGTATGAATTAAATTGAATAAAGTTAATGTTAATGCCCATATGCATGCAAAGGTTAACATTACTTGTTGATTAAAGCTACGATATAATATATGAGTGATGAGGGCTTTGAGAACAAGTATATTACATTGTAATCGTAGGTATATATTTGTCAATTAATTGAATTGAACTGTGAATGTTACAGTGTCTGCAGTTGGCCTTATTCATAATAACTGTGCTAATAAGTTACGCTGTGGAATCAGGAGTTGCCCATTTACATCATACCTTATTCGATTTAGACCCTCCACTTCCGCTGGAAACGTCTCTGATGCTTTACTGTGTTTCTCTCATTGCAGAATGCATTACAGAAGTTCAGCATAAAAACTGGACGATTTTATTAGTCAAAAATCATTATTTCTTGTTAACTGTGGTGAGTTAACTGTGAATAGTTATATGAAAGCCTTTTTTACAAAAATAAATTATAATGACGATTACTATTCAACGACAAGAATTCGGGTCATTTTATATTACGAATTAAATGAAGGTAAAATATGATTTCGGACATTCCATGTATAGGTCCCAAACATCTCGTATTTTCTATTCCTCTCTTTGGCATTCATCAACATATTCATTGAGTTCCAAGCGTTTCACTCTATAGAAAGCTGGCATTTTGGCGTCCCAGAACAAAGTGGTCAAACAGCATTGTACATGATTTCTATTTCCTATGTGGTTTTCTGTTTGACCAGAGTTATTCGAAAGGATTTATTCACTATCTGCAAAACATTGCCTCATCATCAACATTCTCATTCCGTAGTTCTGCTGACGAATTTTGTGAGTTTATTTCTTCATTTGATTGTTAAAAGTTAATTGAACAATTGTAGATGTTTATATGAAAATTCCAGTTCTCAAATTATTTTGAATGTGATTTAGATTTGCCAATGTATTTCCACAGCCGTTTTCAGCATACCACTTGTACTTGTTGCCGCAGCTTCAGCATTGTGGCAGTGGCATATCGCATTAGAATTCACTCTAATGATTTCTGCAGCAACTCTATTAGGAATCGGAGGTTCAATTTTGGAATCAACGAAGCCCTGGCCTAAAAAACGAAAATCTCCGCCATATTATTGGTACGAAGTAAGTTTAATGTATGATTTATATAATCTGCAACTGCATTGGCAACTCCACAATATAATAATATTTTTATAGACACCTGTATAAATTATTATGGTAATCAAGGCTGTATTTAGGAGGGGGCAAAGGGGGGCATTGTTCCCTCCGAAATCTGGAAAAAAGAGATTATTTTACCAATAAAGTGCAAAAAAGCGGAATATTTTTTTTGAAATAGCTCGATAACAGACACTATATTGTGTGTCATGTTGTTATTTTGCCCCTCTCGAAATGGAATCCTAAATACGGCTTTGATGGTAATACAGATAACATGCAATAAAAATGGTGAGATTATGAGAATGCCATAATTTAGAATCGTTAAACTTTGTGTAGAATGCAGTTTACTCTCGGACTGTGTTACTGGAAATGGTGCTAGTGCCAAGTGTGCACTATTTATTCTTCGAACCCGGAAAATTAAATATCCTCAGCACGAAAGATCGGCATTTAGTTTATTTCATATTTGCAACATCAGTTTGCCTGTCACATACAGTGAAAATTATTACAACTGCTATTGTTGTACATGGAAATACGGATTTGATTTTTGGTTGGTCTTGGGGTAAACCCGACAAACGTTCTCAGCATCATAAATCGCAGAGCGGACTGGTTGGGGAATTCTTAAGGGAAGACGATGAGGATGAAAATTTAAAAACGGGTGATAATGAAGATGGTGGAAATAATGGCGGAACAGACTCATCGGATGGTCAGGGTAGAAGAGTTGCTAATACTGACGAAAACTTTGATTCGTCAAATCCTTTGGGAGATAATAATGCTTCTGCGGGTGAAACTCAAGCAAGATTTGATAAAGCTAACGCTTCCAGCGGAAATGAAAATATTTCTTCTGAGTGGGGACTTCCGAGTTTCTGCCTTCGAAGAGAATTACTCTTAGGTCCGATTTCAGCCTTGATTTCTTTTGGATTTAGTCTAATTTTAAAAGTAGAAAGCAGTTATTTTTTGAATGAGGGCTTGGCTGAAAAAAATGAAGTTCATGAAAGCAATTCCAGTAATACGACACAAAATTCTTCAGTAGTATTAACGTTTCTGGAAGAGGTAGTGCATAAAAGAGAGAAGTCAGATGAAATGATTTTAGAAAAAGGTGACAGTATTATAATGTCCCCAATTGTGATGCCAGAAGATATCAACAATGAAAACGAATGGTTGGTAAATTCTTCCAGGATTACCAGGATCAATAGGAGCAAAGCAATACCAATAGTTGTTGACAATGTGAATAACAATTTTCGCAATTGACACTGAATTTTCAAAAAATGTGTTATCGATGTTATAAAAATTTAATACTTATACATAAATGACTCTAATTCAGGATTTGTAAATACACCGACAACTTTAAAACAGATAGGTATATGTATATTACTCATTGATGGCTCCAAGGCAAGGTATTTGTGGATGGCTCATTTGATAATTCAAAATTACGTTTATTGTTTCCTAATAATATTATGCTTTTTGAAATCACATTTACAATGCAACATACGTCTCTTGTATTGAAAAATGTATAAATATATTATATTACAGATATATTTAATTGTGTGAAATACCAATTAGAATATACATTAAACATATTAGACATAAAAATACCACCCTTACCTCCGCATTGTCTTATTATGAGGTGAAACGATTAAAAAAAAAAAATTATGGTTTATTTTTATGTATATACCAAGGTCATGGAAGCGTATAAGGTATGGCCATTATATATTAAGTGTCTATGGCCTTGGTATATACTATATACCTATCAGGTATGGGCAAAATGCATTACTTTCAAACTACAAATTACAAAATACATTTATGGCTCAAGTCAAAATACACAAATAGTTTAATTTCTTTCCGCAAAATACAAATGTATTTTTTAAAGTACATAATTTGCTTTGAGTCGCCCGAAAATGCAAACTGTATTTTAACTACATTTTAAATACAAACTACACATTTCTTGCTTTAATTTCAAGCCACAATGTCATATGCTTCCAGTTTTGTAGTTATAATTGTGCAAGGGCGTATCCAGGTCACATATTTGGGTGGGGATTAGACCAAAAACTTGAGCAAATTTGGATCAAAATTCAAATGCATCAAGTTCACGCGTAGCACCCTTGTAGGGCAAAATAATCTCATTTTATCTCAGAGAGTATAGAGAAGAAATGAAAAACAAGTATTTACCATTATTCTATGATTTTATCTAGAGTAATCAGTAATAGTAGGTATGTTTAAAATATATTGCAACAATTTTTGATGAACACACATTGGTATTTTAAATACACATTTTCCCAAAAACTACAAAATACTTAAATGTATTTTAAATAGGTATGTATTTTAATTAAAATGAATTTAAAATACAAGTAGTTTGCCTAAACTTTCTTTAATGCATTGACGCAGTGACAGTTCAATACATAAAATCACCTGCATTTACAACCAATAGCACATAGGTGTATGTATAAATAAATAAAAGCAATACAATTCGTTAGCAGTATCTACAAGTATAATGGCTAAGTAATAAAAGTCTTAAAATAATATGCAGTTATTTGAAAAACATTTCTTATATTGCATTTTATGCTCTTACTTGTTTATAAACTTTCCATCTGTTTGTTCTATTTTACTTCAGTTTACGGGTATTGTCTTAGCTAGTGTATTACAAAAGAAGCAGACTGACGAGTAATTAATTTTTGACATTATCATATAGTCCTTCATTCTAGCCCAGCTTCATAGCAATATCTTCAACGACAAAATGGATAGCTATTACTTACACAGCTATAATATTTAATAGTGTAATTGCTAAATTAAAATACAAAATGCAATTATCTGATATTGGAGGACCAATTCTTGTAGTGAACCAAAAATACCATGTAAATAGGAATACGATTTTCGTAGTTCTAATCGGATTTTTCTTTGGTTTTGGATTCGCATACTTATTTTTCTCAGATGTAGGAATTAAATTCAAGTAAGACTTCATAAAAATCTACCAATAATTATTACTAAATTCGTTTGTGTTAACTCGTTTGTATTTGCATCTTACAATTTAAATGAAACTTTTAAAAACATGAAGCTACTAAACTGTATGAAAAAAATTATTTTTAACAGTTGGAAAAGGGAACCTGGCAGCGACTCCAATAACAAGTTTGCGCTTCCACTTTTTAATGCTGACGATAAGAATTTCAGTACATTACTAACAACGGACGACCCAGATAAAACGATACCCACTGAAAGAGGCAGTGATACAGACGCGCAAGAAATGAGTAAAAAAGTTAAAGTTTTATGCTGGATCATGACAAAACCCAAATATCATCTCAAAAAGGCAATAAACATTAAGAAAACATGGGGACGGCGATGTACGAAATTGCTGTTCATGAGCACACAAGGAGGTGTGTAAATTTTCCTACACTTTACAATTCTAAACCAGAAATTCATAAATTACGTTTGTTTAGAGTTCAAATACAATTTTGGCGACTTGTTTCAATTTTTGTACCATTAGATTCCGAACTTCAGAGCATAGCCCTTCACAATGTTCAAGACACTCAAGAATGGCGATGGGGAAAAACAAAAGAAGCCATAAAATATATTTACAATCATCATTTATCAGATGCCGATTGGTTTCTCAAGGCAGACGATGATACGTTTGTTATTATGGAAAACCTCCGATATCTGCTTCATGAATATGATCCTAAACAACCTTATCTTTTTGGGTGTGAATTTAAACCCCAATGGTTGGGTCGTACTTATGTGAGTGGTGAAGCTGGATATGCAATGAGTAAAGAAGCTGTGAAAAGATTCGTGGAGAAATCTTTAAAGATGAATGACACGCAGTGTCTCACATCCAAACATACTGGAGCCGAGGATATAGAAATTTGTAAGTTTGTCGGTCAGTTTCTATGATTGATTTAGGAAAATAAATCGTAATCTTGTGTTTTCATACAGCCAAATGTTTGTCAAGTGTCAATACAACGATTGGGGACTCAAGAGACAGTTTAGGACGATATAGGTTCATGCCATTTCACCCGTCAAGTTTATTGGTACCCGGAGTTGTGATTAAAACCTCTTGGTACTGGAATTGGATCAAGTACCCACAAAAGGCGGTAAATATATATTAAAATACAAGAAATACTACATATTAAAATAATATTACATCATAAACACAAACATTTAACTTATTTTATTTGTAGGATTTCAATTTAGTTAAAGTGTTTCTATTTCTCATGTTATGACCCATATTATTCGTACAGGTACTTAATGTTTGGTTAAATGTTCCTAGGGCATAAATTGTTGTTCGGATACTCCGATATCATTCCATTTCATAAATCCTGACGATTTTTTCTTCTTGGAATATATGATTTATCAAATTCGGCCTTATGGATTAAATCGACCGAAAATAATTAGCTCAGAAAAGGCTCTAACTACCACTACCACAACAATCAAAACTACACTAAATCCGAAACTGTCGAAAAATAAGACCACAAAAGCGCATAGCGTAAAAAGTTATACAAATATTTCAATTTACTACATGCATATGAAATGTTACTTCTAAAGTCAATTCACGTGTGTTTTGTTTCCAGTGAAATCTTTATCTACGACAATATCGCCAGGCAAGACTTGGGATTCCCTAATAGACTTGATGCCAGAAGAAGTCCATTCCACGATACCAAGCATGTACTGATGTATTACTAATAAATATGACAATTTCTTTTGACGATCGCACAGACGGACTATGAAACCGGAAAACAGACTATTTGTCTCTAGCACCTGTAAACTAAAGTAATTTCCAACTTTTACCATACAAAAAATAATATCCATGCTGTAATTTAGACTTCAAAACGGACTACAATTAATTTTTTATCAATTTTGTTAAAGTTTTCAATAAAAATAAAAATTATATATTATGAATTTGTAAAAAAGTAGAATAGCCATTTTCTAATTGTAAATTGAACTACACCATAAAAACACCCCAGATTCCAGAGCACTACAAGCGTACAAATAATGTATTTTACGTTGATTGTGTTGCAAATTGGCTCAGTGGGATTTTGCACTCCCCGAAATCGATGTTTGGATACGGCCTTGATTACATGCGTTTATTTACTAAATTCCACAAAATATACCACACCCAAATCTAAACGAAGCAATTACTCCAAAGTCATTCCAATGGATAAATTATAATTCTAACAAGTACATGTTTAATAATTAATGAACAACAGTACTGCGTGTAAAATGTCTTGAAATTTGTAATCAACGTTCACGCACCTTTTAAGTCTAAAAGTAAGGATTTATGCATGAAGAATTAAATGCCATGTGCCATCACACATTAAAGTAAGCACTTATGAAGAAATGCTAAGAAATAAGGAGACATTGAGATTTTGGTTTGGTAGATGAAAACCAGTTTTCAAGTTCATTACACGCCAATAACAAACGAGACTACTGTAAATCAAAGCATTGTTGACACAGTATTTGAATATTGCAACAATATAAGTAATGTATGAATCTTAATCGATTCTAGGCTACTACTACTACTAAACTACTATCGCCTGTCTGTAGTAATGGACTTATTTGTAAAAATCGTGTAGAACTTGGCAGAATGATAATGATCATCGAATAAATATAATATGACTGTGTGTATGACCTGACAGATTCATAGTGTGAAATTCAACAAAGAGAAATTCATTCAGCATTTATTTGATTAGCTAGTATTGTATAGTTGGAGAAAATTGTAAACCTGTATATTATAATTGTAGTTCATTGCCTTACCGATTCAAAGAGTAATTACAAATAGATTACTTCTGCACTATATAGGCAATAATAATAGGTATGCATTTTATATCGCAGTCTTTACCTTTACAAACTTTTTCATGTCAAGTAGAACTAAAAGCATTCACTGCGGCATGATATGGATATACCGTTAGTAACACTAACGCAAGAGTGTGTCAATGAATAAGGTGCTACATAGTACAAGTCGTGGTTTGATGTTAAGATATTATATTCTAATATTTCATTAAAAAATTTCGCTTTGACCTTTACCTTTTGCCTCTGCAGGTGGTGCAGCAGATGACAACATATTTACCACCAAGTCACAAGTCTCATCCAAATATTATTTTGTTACTAATTACCTCATCTTTTTATTTATTGTTGGTGATCAAAATCAAAGTGAACTTAGTTAGCTCATGTAAATAAAGGTTTTTTAGATTTAGGTACATTACTACATAGGCAGTTTGAATTAGATATATACTGCATCGTGAATTATTCATTGCATTCAGAGATTGACATTTGTCAGTTTAAAAATGATAAAGAAATTTGCGAGGAAGTGTGTTTCAATTTTATTTCCTTCATTAGCTTTACTACTTTTGTGTTTAGTACTTTCTTCAGTTAGTGCTTACAAAGACGGTTAAGTGACAAGTTTAATATTTATATTTTATTTTATTTGCATTTATTATTGATTATACACTGATGTGATATATACTCATTTATATTGCGTACTGCAGAAGAATTAATGTTGCACCGGCTCATTATCTGTAGTATGTCAATATGCCATACTATGATAAAGTTAAATAGTTTGTAAAATCAAATAATAAGTTAAAAGAACTCTTCATTGGTTTTAATTTAGATTCTGATAATATATGGAGTTTGGATTACTCCAGCACAGAAAGCAATGAGACTGACTTAGAACCAAGAGTTAGATTTATCATCTACTCCAACCCAAAGTAAAATTCTTTATTGCATTGCACTTGACTTTATTACCCACATTATAATGTGCTTAACAGTATTTAATTTATGGTTATACAATTTGTCACGGCGAGCTGATTTTGCATGCATATTTAATAGCTGCTTTGTTTTAGGAATTTAAGTGAAAACTACGAGCTGGTAACAAATGAAATGGACACTTTTAACAACTCAAGTTTCAATGCAACTGCATCAACAAAAATTCTAATCCATGGATTCTTAGCGAGTTGCAATAAACAAATTTTCCCAGTTGATGTAATCAAAGGTATACAAACCACATAGATTTTAAAGCCATATTTACGAACATATCTTACTAAATTACCTTTTTCAATGAAAAAATTACTTTTCAACTATCTATGTATTTAATATTGATGCAAAATAGCATATCTGAGAAAAAACAAGGATCGGAATATAATTTGCGTCGACTGGGCTTCATTTGCAAATCCGCCTATGAGAATCCCTTTGATAAAGCCGTTATATTACACTGAGTCGGTCTTTCACACTCTTTTTGTTGGACAACAATTAGCAGAATTCCTTTCTTACTTGTCTCAAAATAATTTAGTTGGGAATATGAGTGAAGTTCATGTTGTGGGCTTAAGTTTAGGAGCACATATTGCAGGAATTGCAGGCTATCAATTACAACAAAAACACAAATTGACTTTGGGGAGGATTACAGGTAAGGAAAAGATTTGGTTAATAAAATTAATTTCTTTATTATCATTTACCCATCATTGGTACAAGTTTTTTTTGTTTAACTGAAATAAATAAGACATGAAAGATTGAAAGAGTATGAAAAACATTCTATAATCTTTAATGTGCTATTATTTTAAGGGCTGGACCCTGCTGGCCTCCTATTTAGAGAGAATAAACCTTTAAGACAAAAGCTGGATAACACAGATGCCGATTTTGTTGATGTGGTTCATACAAATATGGGAAGATTGGGAATTAATGATGACATCGGTCATGTAGATTTTTATCCTAATGGGGGAAGAATTCAACACAGTTGTTATGAGGAAGTGAGTTTTATTGCAAACCTAAGGGAACAAGTTTCAGGTAAGTACCTGTTGAGAGAAATGAGTTAAAATACTCTTTAATTACAAGTGTATCTAAATTTTAGAAATACATTTAAGTACTTTTTTTGGTCTGACACACCTGGAGTCGCAAGACTTTTTTACACTTTTACGAAAGTTTGTTTGACGAGACAACTAATTGTTTTACATAGGGCAATGCAGCCATCAGATATCTGCAACCTACTTTAAGGAGTCTATCGCAAGGGGAAACATAAGAGCTTGCAAAGCTGAAAGTTGGGAAGACTATTTAATTATGAATCGGCAAGGAGGGCCGTGCGAAACATCGGTCAGCTTTGGAGAAGACTGTCCTACAAGGTAAAAAATTCAAACTAAAAAAATACTAAATGCTATTCATAAATTATAACTTGTCATATAAAGTTAATGAGTGTACTTTTCAATTTTTTAGCACTCGTGGCAAATATTATTTCCACATATAAAACGCAATGACTGAATCATGTAATTTCTATTATCAAAAATTCTACATTTAATAACTCAATTACATAAAAATGTATATAATGTACATCACACCATGAGTTATGAGTGTAAAAATGTTAACATGAATAATATATTATGTTGATTATTTGTCGTTTTTAATGAACACTTCATTTCTGTAGTGCAGTTATAATAATATTCATTCATCGTACCATAATTCTCACTTCATTTTTGCTAATTTCACCACATTAACAATTACATCAATCAATCAAGATTTTCAATTTACTAATGAAGTTTTGATAAATTGTTCACACTATTTGTTTCAGTGTTAATAATTATGCAGACTCTATTTTTACATTTAAGGTATACATACACCTTTTTAACTTTAGGGGTGTATTGTACAAGTGCCAGTATTGCCTAACTGAATTACGCAATAAATAATAAATAATAATATTTATGAACTTTTTCCTTGTATCATGTTAGGGGGAAGGCTAGAAGAGAATAAAAATATTGGAAATTGTGAATAAAATAAAAATTGTTTAGACTTTAAGGCAACATGAGTAAATATTTTGTGTGTGCACGTTTGGAAGATAAATAGCATCGACATTGAAATAGGGACAAGACTAAGACCTTTATTTTGTTGTGAAGACAATGTGTAATTAGAACCTTGCACCACACAACGTGAGTTGGCAAAGGCACACATAATGACAAACACATCTTTCTCATGTAGAATGTCTACAGATATGTGTGGTACTCATACAGACGAAGATATATGTACACATAATGTAAAGATACTGCGCTGTTACCTGCATCCCTTTCAATGATTCACTTCAGGCCGTTATTACAAGATTGTCATGAAGTTGAAGGTAAACAGGAAGCTTAAACAGAAGAAGATTGACGTTGACTTTTGTTTGTTTGAAGAGCTCATCATCCCAACACGTCTCATTTTCTTGAAGATAAAGATTCCTCATATTTACAATAAAAACAAACCTACAATTCTCTAAATGTAGAAACGTAATATTATTCAGATATTCAAATCAAAGAATTCTATGGATAGATTGTATTTATCACTTTAGTTGAGAAATGTACATCACTCCATGCATTTTTAGTACATATACATACATTTACACAAACATGTAGCTATCATGCACGGTAATAGTGCTATGAGCAAATTTTTAATGCAAAACTACTATGGTATACATTCTATACATAATCCTTTATAAAATGCCCTTTATCTGTAGTAATAAATTCCACTTTTATACATATTGAGACAACTCCGACGCAAGTTTCTGTACAAATGGAAAAATCTTGCTAATCACCAATCTAATCACACGTCATGAATAATATGGATATGTATTGTCTTATCAAAGTGTAATTAGCGAAATTCTATTACAGTTGTAAAGCTATAAATTTTTTAAACCTTTTGTAATTAGGATTTCAAGTGTGTTATATAAATCTTCAATACATGCAAATATCAACACAATTAAAACAATTCATGTATGTACCTATATTGTTTTTTATTTGTACCTACTTCAATTCTATAAACGCAAATAATATTACATAAAATTCTTTCATTACCTGAACTAATGTCACAGATGGCTAGTTACACCGATTGACCTGTATGTAATGAAAATAATAGAATTTACCCACACACAATAAGGAATGCTTTTATCTTGAGTGTCCAGAATAAATATTCGGTATTCACAAAGATGGTTAGATGGTTGTGCAATATATCTTTATATGTATATCGTTGTTTTAGTTGACATTAAAAATCATCTCATGTAAGTAAAATGCATTGTCTCCCATCACACCAATGAAATATTTTCAGAAAAGAGCAGGAAGGAATACTGACAATCAAAATTATATTACTATTTCGTTATGCTAAGTTTTAAGTGTAAATTGAAAGAAGAATTATTCAATTATTTGCAATAAAAACAAAAAAATAAAACGAATAAAACCGCTTACTGTATTCAAGAAAGAAACGCCTAAATCAGTTGATTATGAACTGTAAGACTGAACTGTAATCTATCAGTGTAAGAGTTACAATTATAAGGCAAAATATGAACACATTTTTTAGAAATTGTGTGATACTGCAATTAGTACAGTAATTTACAAATACGCACCTAAATGGGAATGTAACGATAGTAAATTAAATAGCTTTTATGCTCGTATCTCGAAAGCACAAATACTCACCAACAATTCCTGTGGACACGAGGAGGTTCACAGGTAATAAATGTCACGCCCCGTTGTTCTCCTTACTTATTTCCTTCCAAAATTACTTACTTGTACTAACTGCCGGGCAAGTAGGAGTTTAAGCGTGGGTCCAGCCGGTTTCATTTCATGCCTCATGGGTTAAATGTGTCCACTTCATAATTGGACTCAACCACCAATTTAAATTTCCGACAAACTCAACTACACTAAAAGGTAAATATTACGTAGTAGACGGGGGTATTAATTGGTGTATTGGTTAATTAGGTAAGCAGATTATGGATTAAAATTAAAACGTCCTTGTAAGAAGTAAGGAACTTAACTGCTTTCTGCGTCCAACAATACATCATTAAATTCTCAAAAGACAAAAAGCTTCACATAAATATAACTGCCTGTTACTTTACTAGAAGCAAAGAGTATAGAAAATGTCAAAAACCGCATTTCTATACTCTTTGTACTAGAAGTAAGAATATTAATACCATAAATATTTATGTCTGCTTTTTAGCTTGCTTTTAATAACACGAAATGTTGCAAACAATAAGTTTAGTACCTATTCTATGGAATATTAAAACCAGGTACTCTCATTAGACAATTATGAATATATTGAATCCATATTTTCAGTATATTATTGGTACATATACAAGTATTTACATGCTTGTTTGCATTATATATGAAGGCAGGGCTGTATCCAGAAATGAATTTCGGGGAGGGCAAGATCCCAAAATGAGGTGGGTATTATCGCTCGTAAAATTGTGCCAATTCGGGGCAAAATCAGCGTAAAATGTATCAATTTTACACATAATTTTACACAAAATGCATCGCTTTTATTCGCAATTTTAAAGCACAATAATAATACATAATTTTTTTCGGAAGGAATTTCCCGTTTTTTCCCCCTGTATACGGCCTTTCATTTGGATGTATATAATAATATTTTCGACGTATTCTGCGTTGTTTGTCAATTTTTTAGTATGTGTCATTATAAGTTATTGTGGCTTATGGGGAGTATTAAGTGTATTGGATCGGTCTGGTACAACCCCACCACAAATTACCTGTACTTAGAAGAAAGACGTGAGCAGACATAAGCCAAAGTGGCAATTAGTAAATTTGCAACGACTAAAAATTGCACTATTACTATGATTACTGTGTAATGTCTGCAGTTAGTATTAGCTAATTTATATACGAGTACACGTGTTTGGGCTCACTCTTTCTATTCTAACAAGACATCATGCACACATCACATCACGTCACGACTGATAAATAGGCAAAACACAACAACATATTATAATTATTATCCGCATACGAATAATAAGTCGAGAAACACACATAAACTATCCTTTGGATGTTTCTCATCTCTAAAAGACGTGTATTACAATGTTAATCTGTCCACAACTACCACAATACATTTTAAGCATATTTTAAGCAGATACGGATATAACGAAAATAAATAATTATTTACAAGACGATGATGATGCTGCATGTATGATGAACGAGAATTTTTGCAGATTCGTAAGTATTCGGTATGAATGGATGAATGAAAAAAACAATTACCATGAATAAGCGATAGACCAATATATTACCATCGTGCTTTTTAAGTGATGGTTTGCTTATCTTCCGGAAAACTCGCAAATCTACATAAACTAGCAGTTAATTGCAATTCTGAGCCAGTGTCATTGGCAAAATTGCTGTAACTAGTACATTTCGTAGATTCGTAGTGTAGTAATGGTACAGTAGTTATAGGTCAGTTCACACTTATCCTTTTCGTTAGAATTTGAAAATTTAGAATTTCAATATTTTCATCTCCACCAAGTTACACAAAAATTATTTTTCGATTATTTTTGCATACTTGTGCTAATAAATAAATTGTTCAAAAGAAATCTGCACCTCTAAAATGGCATCCACGGCTAAAATAAATATTGTGTTGTTACTAATTGCTGTCAGTCTTCAAAAATGTTTCACAGCAAGCTTAAGTAAACAAGACAGTACTTTACTTGAGGAAGTCAAATTCGAAAGTTTACAATTGGATTCTCTCAGCAGACAAAGTAGGCAAACAGAAGATTACAAGAAGATTGCTCTAGATATTCATAATTCATATCGTAAGCAGTGTGGATCCAACGAGGTCAAGCTGAATACAACGGTAAATATTTTTTTAACCTTTCCAAACAATCCAAATGTATTTATTTACAAATTCCAAACTGTATATTAACAATTTTAACATGGTTTGATGTACAAAAAATATTATTGCAGTTAACACAAGAAGCTCAAAAATGGGCGTCTTTCCAGCTGAACCAAAAGGCAAAGAAATTAGCTCCACTTCCAGAGCGACCTCCTTACAACACTTTATTTTTCACGCAAAATACAATAACTGAAGGAAGTGAAGCCGTTAAAATCGCTATAGAAGGCTGGTACAAGGATAAGAAATCTTACAACTGGGAAACTCCTAAAGCGAGTGGCTATTCCGAAATCATCTGGAAAGGAACTACAGACATTGGTGTGGGATTTGCAACAAGAGAAGGTAAAACTGTCGTCGCTGTAAGTTACTGGCCGCCTGGAAATGTTTATCTTCTTGGCCCTGGGGATAGAGGCAAGTACTTCAAAGAAAATGTTCCAAAGCAATGCTAAATCTGTAAAAGTGGGATTTTATATCATTTTCATTTTTATCTGTCAGCCAACTCTGTATGTGAATGATTTACTAGTTAGATTACCATTGCAATTTGCAAATACACAGAAATACTAAAAAGTTACATTATTAGTGTAATTGTACTATAGGTATTCGATCTGATTCCATTATAGCATTGTTGACCAGTATCAGTTCGATATACATAGCTTTAGATACATGTACATGTCAATTATTATTTTATGTCATTTTCTACCACAGAACATTTACAAACACATTTACATTACACCATCATACATACTCTCTACACAAACATTGAAATAATCACACAGCATTTATTGGTACTATCTGTATGGAATCATAGAATTGTACATACAATACATAGTTGTTGGTTGTAGAAGAACGATTGCATTTTCCTGTATTCAACCTTGACCCAACAATCAACAATAAAAACGATAGAAAGACGCTCAGAACGAAACACAACACATAATCAACAGAATTTATGTAAATACATGTGAACTACACCATAGCTATGTGTACTTTTTGAACATGTTTACAATTCCTCATTCATTTCATGAGATATTTTTCGTCTTTATGTGCTCGTGTGTATTTGTTGAGTACATTAACATATAACTTGAAGAACTATCACTCAAAAGAATCCAATCGAAAATGTGATGTACTTGCCCTTCTATCTTAATTTGTTCATTCAAATGCACTCTAATCAGTTCATAGACGAAATCATCTCTATTTACAATTAACTATATAATTACGCATACTCTTTATGTACACGTACTTATACATTACAGCCTAAAAACAAAACACACTACACAATAAACACACAATACAATATCAACCTCTCATTTTTCATATGTTCAGCATTCAGAATAAAATATCCATCAATGAACAGACACTAATATAAACTTTTGTTTGCAATTATTTTTACTCGTCATATTTAGCACTAACCTGTTATACTTTAAAGCTAAAAATGTTTCAACACACTGCACCTTGCCTTCCTTTAACACTTTTATACTCTACACAATGCATTACGTGTTTGAAGCTACTTATGTACATAGGTACTCTATCATTATGTTGACCACAGTACCATATATCTTATACATTATGTGAATTCCTAAATTTAGAACTCAAATTCATTCCTACCCTCGAAGGACCATAATAAATAATCATACCTATATGTAATAGTTTCTTCTCATTCTCATCGTTAGAGTTTTAACTCTTTTTTATGTGTACTTGTTTGTGGACATTGTACAGATGGTCTTCATATTTATATATGTACGAATCTTCACAGTATAATACGTAACTTGACAGTAGTAATAAATAATATCATTACCACGAAGTGTTTGAATTGTATATGTACTATGTACTGCCTTGCCTAGATACTAATAAAGTAATACGTGCTAATAATAATGCCCAAGTAATCCCATTCTAGTTAGTTGTGTTGTTATTATTATGTAAAATTACGCTAATTGATTCTAACTCGTGCAAAAATAATATTATTCATGCGAAGCAAAGAATAATAATATCATTGCTGAGTTACACACTAAAAGGATCGCTTCTAAGGACTTCTATTGTTAAAACGTATGTAGTATGTACATATTGGTCAGTCAGTCAAGAAGCATCATCATTTCATTAATTATACATAGGCATGTTATTGTCAGTATCATTATTCCACACTTTTATTTTATAATATCCTTATAGCTCAAGTGTGATTCTTTTATTGCCTACTTACTTTGAACATATGCTTAGTGCATGTGAGTTGTTTACATACAGTGCACAATAAGTATTCCTTGGTTATCATAATACTTGCAAGTTACGTATGCAGGTACAAAAAATAAAAAAATATCTCCTACATTTCTTTGTTCTTTGCCATTACTATTTATAGCGACTTTGACACGACTCTAGCACTTACTCTCGATTTCAATTACAGCTCGTCTTGATACTTTTCTTACACGAAGGATTGTACAATAGTTAATAATACAACCTGTATGTATATACTATTATTCATTTCTTGTTTGAAGGTGTAATATTAGAATTTCTTTTAGCAGTCACCTTTGTGGTAACAATGCAGAGACTGTAAAAAGGTTCATGTGTATTACATGCAAATTCTAAACTACTGGTTTATATTACTAACTAACACCAACTCAATATCACTGTCATCTTCATATACTCACACAAAGGGAGTTGCTCACTTTTTTGCTAGCACTATGTAAGTACGAGTGAGTCTGTTAAATAATATTCTCGCGCAATATTCCTATACTAAACTATAATATACTAATGAATTCATTCACATTACGTTTTGCATTGAATATTTGCATAAAAAATGCGCTTAGGTATGTATCTCTAGGTTTATCAGAATAATACATTGCTAGCTTTAGCCTACAGAATCGCATTACTAATAAGAAATGCGACATAGCTATCTCAAAGGTTTTCACACTGATACACCGTAACTCATATGCCATACCTTTACATATTATTATCGTTTGATGATGGGTAGACTTACATACTTTAATGTAAGTACAACACTACACGTACTTACATGTGTTTATACAGGATTAAAGGTATTATGTGTATAAATGAGGCAAACTTTAATCATCTTAGTGTATTCTTAAAAGAATATTGAAGATTGTGGGGCTGATAGCGAAAATGTGATGATGTTATGTAGGAGGATGGTTTGGTGTGTCTCATGTAATGTTGGATAGAGAAAAAGTACAGGAGTGTTGTATGTATTTTGTTGGATTGCAATGCGTTAACATTGAATTGAGCATTGGAGATGATCAAGTCAAGAGTGACGCTTGTTCGTCAGCGTTTTTGCTGGTACAATGTTCTGGGAGTACTCTGGTGCTAATATTATTATTATTGGTTACCAACTGCTGGTGTCTTTTCTTTATGTATGATTTGATTTCTAACGCTGGGTTTGTGCTTCTTCTCTTTGTGTTTTGCTACAGAAATAAAATATGCCATCCTTTGTAAGTAGGTTGAGGACTGACAATGGGAGACTTTGACCATTACTTATGGTTAGTTTATTACAGATAGGCAATATCCACTTAGGTAGATTATAATACTATTATGCTTTGTGGTTGATTTACTTAGTTACGTGTGTTTTTCTATACGAGTACTTAGTACTAGCTAGTACTGGGGTTATGTTATGCTATGTGTGTATAGGATTATACTATGTGGATGAGTGTTATGTAAATCTACTACGTAATAATTCTCTGCCACATTACTTACATTATATACACTGCTTGGCAATACAATAAATGCTCTCGTGTGGTCGTCATTTTATAGATCTATATGCGATATGATATGACTTGACGAGTTTTATTATCAATTTTCGAGGTCTGTCGTTGTAAATATAGAGATATCATTAAAGCGTCTCATCTTCAGTTTCAGACTCACTGCCAACTTGTCGACAAGGAAGCCCCACGAGGAGTCTCACCTAAGAAATACCTCGTCCATTTTTCTAATTTCGTTTTTGCTCGTCTTCTACTTAGTATAGAGTTAGCATTTTTGCTGGAATTTATCAAGTGCTTTTCTTTTCCAAGAGTGGCTCAGTGATTCCAGGCCGCGTTCTTTAAGATAATTACAATTGTCATTGAATTCCAGATTCACGAAATATTACAGTAAGGAAAGATATCACTTACAAGCACGAGAGAGACAAAGGAATTGATATAGACGTGAAGGTGAAGACATTAGACTGGAGTCGTAAAAAGTGAACCGTCAAAAATAATTGGTGTTAAGACGTAAGAGTGAATGATGAAAAGCAAAGGTGTAATTTTCCTTTTGGTTTCATGTGGCTGCAGTTTTTTTACTGTGGCTACAGCTGCCTTGACTTTACCTACGGATTGTCCTCCCGTCAAAATTCCAAATGTAAGTTTTTTCCATCATTTTTATTTGACTAAGATTTTGGGCTTTATTTATATACATATGGAATATGTTTTAATTTATTGTGTAGGTTATTTATAAAGTTTTTGATTTGTGTGTTTAGGGACTGGATGTACTTTGTGAAATGACTGATACGGGAGATGACACGAAAGAATGCCCTTCTAGTCCTATGAATTACAATGGAACATTTTCGAAAGGAACGATTCTCAGGTATACTTGCCGGAGTAAGCAGACTGATGACAGTAATGCGAGAGAATTGGAGCATTGGAGTTTGAAAAATTTCCTGCTGTGCAAATGTCAAGGGAAATGGAAAGGATTGAAAGAATTTAAGGAATATGCTGCTGATTGTCAGCAAGGTACTAAAGAAAATTGTAAGTGTCACAGATTAAATCATAAAAATAGAAATGCTTTTATACAGAAATTATATATGTACAATACACCAAGTTGAAGCATGCGATGCATGATACAAAGCAATATTTCCAATATTTTTCCAATTTTTCAATATATTTCACAATTTTTCAATATTTTTTAATGTATATATCTGCCATAGCCTGGTACCTGGGATGATCTAATGTATAACTTTATTGCATTTTACAGCTCGTCCATCAAAAGTGCGTAAAGTTGTTAAAGTTAAAATAGTACAACCTGATAATCAAACTGTCGACAAAAATGTCTCAGAAGAGTCTACCAAAGAAAATGAGGGAAATCCTGTTCTGACTGTTACTTCTACATCTGCACCTGGTAATTATGCTCCAATTTGAATTACATAATAATATTACACACATTTAAAATGTAATGAATGCAATTTCGTTGTAACTTGGATTTTTTATATCAAATATTGTGTATAGAATACCAAAGAGTTGCGTTAGGATATCATAACCTTTACAGAAGAATGCATCGGTCACCTACAGTAAAACTAAACGATACTGTAAGTACATAGTATAATTTATTTGTTTATTTTTAGTCTAAAATACAAATTAAATCAGCAATTTCAATTTTAACAGAACTGCTTATGTAATCGTAATGTGAATTAATTAATATTGATATTTTTTAACACAGTTAATGAATGTTGCTCAACACTGGGCGGATTTCGAAGTAACTCAAGACAAATTGTCAGATATTCCTGGAAAACGTTCCAACGTTGACAACATCTTTGAAATTATTGGAGAAACAAACATTCGTAAAGAAGATGCCGTGAAACTGGCTATGGAAAGTTGGTACGAATCGATTCGTGAATACGATTGGACTAATCCTCGAGCATCTTCGTTTTCTCAAATCGTCTGGAAGTCAACGACAGATATCGGTGTGGGTGTGTCCACAAAGGGTGATAAAACAATTGTTGTCTGCACTTACTGGCCACCTGGGAACGTTTATCTTTTAAATAGCGATGGAGCAAATGATAGATCGTACTATTTCAAACAAAATGTTATCCCATTTGCTACCGGAATGGTTTTCCTTACAAGATCCGGCCCAACCCTTGCTCTGCAGAATCCAAGTCGTTGATAAAATCTCAACCAAACATTATCATTGAAATATTTTATACGTATGTGTATGAGTATGCATGTTGAACTGTGCCGAATGCAAATAATTCCCTAAGTACTATAGATTTCTCATAGAATCATTCATAGATAAATCTTTCTATTCTAGCTTCAAATCATTTTTCTTTCTGCAGCTATATATGTACATAACAATTTTATTGTCAGTATCACCTTCCTGCACTTTTCTAACAAAATTCATTTGTGTGATGGGAAACAATGCATTTTACTTACTATGGGGTGATTTTTAATTTCAACTGAAACAATGATTAATGATCTATTTTGTATTACAATAATGTAATGATCTTGAAATAAAATCACATGTTTACATTCAGAAGACAAAAATTTCTAATTTCCATGTGTGATTTATGAATAGCTTATGACAGCAAAAGATTTGCTTGCACTGATTAGCACTTCATTAAGTGTTATAAAATACAACTTTTTTACAATGACACACGAGTACTTACTGTAAGTCAAGGTGTGAATTTTCTTAAGCTAAAAATTACGTTGCATATTATTGTCTTTTGTCTTATAGATTAGTTAAAAATGTGTCTATGTAAATACAAATGCACATTATATCTAACAAGGTGTCAGTTTTTTTTGTATTTCTGCAATGACAACGCATGCAAATTATTTACATACACACAACCTATTGCAAATACTTATACAAATACTTACAAATATTTGCATAGATAAGCATAAGTTAAACACAATACTATTCTACAGGTACTAGGTACCTACAAATATATTTCCTTTTTTAAATCTTACGCATAACAATAATGTATATGCACATTTAGGTACCTAAAAGAGTAGGTTGTATATGTAAGTACCTAGCGATAATTACAACAATAGTGTGTAGTTGTTTACAAATAAAAAGGTTATAGTTATGATATTACAGTCCAATGGGCAATATAACACTACATTAAAAGGTTCTTCAGGAAAAAAACTGCGAGTACACTTTAGTATCTGTAGGTTCCGCTCATCAGTCTGGTCTAGACGTTTAGATATTGAGTATAATATATTGATTACGTATGCAAGTACATAATTGCATTAGAGACTTGTAAATTCTCACATGAAGCCAAGTTTTGAAGGAATTGTACCTACTTGCTACATCGTTTGTAATATTATTATGGTAATCACAGAAGCGTAACGTTTAATAATCCTTTCAAAGCATCTTCAGAAGGTAAAGGTAACGTCAAAGCTCAAGAATTATCAACAGTGTCTTGGGAATAATTTTTTTCTAAATTTTATATCCTATTCTTTTGCTCTTTTCATTGATGCCACCCACCAGCGTATTTAGATGGGTTGCCCTTATCAAAAGGCGAATCTGATCTTTCCAACTGCTGCTAAAATTTATTCTACATTATTCATGCATAGTGTAAGGAAGGATGTATGTACACCTCTGTGTATTGAAACTATACTATTTCAACCAACTGTGAATTGCAGCTGTATAATACAAAGTACCCACTGCCTGTACCCAGTGCAGTACATTAACAATATCAAAGCATTTTGGTACATTTGGCTAAATAAATGTTTTATTATTTACAAAACATGTAGTACCTAGGCTCGTCTAGTTTTAGCTATTTCATGCAGAACGGGAGCACCCACTTAAATCTCTATTTTTCATACGTTGATATTTACTTTGAGAGCCAGAAACATCACTTCAGAAAAGAGCCAAAGTTGTTCTAATGAGGAAATGAAGAAGCCGACACCGTAGTAGGCAAGTACTACATGCTAAAACCATTTGTATAAAGGAAATCCTAATTTTAGTATTCTTACTGGATGGATCCTTATGAATAAAAAAATATTTAGGTGCAGAAGGTACTTGTGATGTTTGATGTATAGAAATGCACTGACTAAGTTAAAAATTGTTGTTCTGGAAATCATAGTTTCTCAATGGAGAATATAAGAATATTTTTGTGCTCTATGGCATAATTTGCATGCTATGATATGTTGCGTTCTGCTGCGTTGTTTGTTGTACAAGATTTAGTAAGGATAAAATCAACAATGAATTAGGAAGCAAAAGCAGCACGTACATCTTATGCACGTAGGTATATCATAGCAAACTTGAATTTTGCAAAAAATACTTGCAATTACAAAGAGGAGAGCTAGACCAACTATTATCCCATTTTTTTATTGCCGCTACATGTGCTATACTGAAGATGACTTACACCCTCCTCTTATATCTCCATGCGAATCTAACAATTAACTATTATGCATATACAATTAAACACGTTTAACCATCTGGATATGCACGATGTTCTAATATAGTGTAGTAAATGCTTTAGATGTGCCTATACCTGTATGTGTTTATTTATGCAAACTTTGAAAAAATGGAAATGCTTTGTTTGTGTACTAAAAATTGCACCAATCTCATAATAGCATGTACCTAGAGTAGCTTTGGCTTTGTAAGTACAGGAATGTAATTGTGCCAGCTATTTGTTTGTTGCTGGATACTGGAAATTACTACTTATTGGTAGCATCGACAATTCTTTATTTACAAACAAAGCTTTGGCGAGTTGCTACATCCTATGATGCTCATTGAATAAATTGGCATCTATTTTTATTTTTTGAGCCAAAAATCTTGGAATTTTACAGTGTCATCAATAATTTGGCATGTAATAGTCCAACCAAGGTGAAAAAATCATTTTAGTAGGCACTTGCTACGAATTAAAATTACTTTTACCTAACAAACTGGGAATTAGAGAATAATCCAGTCATTTCCAAAATTAATCTCATATTACAGTGAAACCATCAGAGCCAAACTTCATTGAACACATAGTACCTACTGGTTAAAAGAAGATTTAGTTGGATAAAATTGTTATGTCTATACAGGAAATCATCATTAGATAATATCAGTAACTACAACCAATGTTTCTGTACGGAAAACAAAAAGGAGAAACAGGTAATAAAATACAGAGACGAAGGCTGGAAGAGTTTAGTGAAGAATACGATCTGCAAGAAGTAAATATAGAAAATTAGAGCTCAAAATAGGAGACTAAGAGTTGGTCAGTGAAATAAGAAGAGTATAGAGAGATAAATTTTTGCAATATTTTGCAATGACAAATAAGACACTAAAATTCTTTCTAGTTTTCCTATGTGCTCGTCAAACGTGTTGTGAGTAAACTAATTCATTATTAAAGTGTTTCACAAAACTAGAGCTTTAGCTTGAGAGCTTGACCTATATACTTGTTTATTTACTTTCAAAGGTGTAGGTGACTTAAATGAATCAGAATCTTTGTTGGATTCCACTATTACCATTTTGACTGGTGGGGCTGTTACACAGGTTATCATCGGTCCTACCACTGCACCCACAACAACAGAAAATAAACAGAATGAGACTATTCGTTTCTTTCTTCTCCTTAATAATGCCAAGTAAATGAATAATACATCACATTTCGGTTTTATTTACTAATTAAGACAATTGTATTATCCAAGGACCTACATTTATGTAATTTTTAGTAATAATTCTGTTTCCAAATTGTGATTGACAGTAGTTCAACTGACACTCAAGAACTAAATTTAGAAGAACCTGTTTCAATCGTGAACTCAGATTTCATACATGAACATCCTGTTAAAATACTCATTCATGGATTCAACGGAGACTGCAGAGATTTGCCATTT
The DNA here is from genome assembly GCA_034694085.1 of Pogonognathellus longicornis. Classification (NCBI taxonomy): domain Eukaryota; kingdom Metazoa; phylum Arthropoda; class Collembola; order Entomobryomorpha; family Tomoceridae; genus Pogonognathellus; species Pogonognathellus longicornis. Next base: position 2,530 of record JAQFYB010001957.1, on the reverse strand, counting down.
CCTGCAGAACCTCTAAGAGGTAATTCTTAATATGTTTTTAAAATTAGGCTGAAACTGTTCTTAAATACAATCGAAGTAGTAAAGTAAAAAAAATTCATAAAGTACATGCGAGATATTTTGAGAATGATTTTGTATTTTTGCATAAACATTAATGAAGTGTAATAAACGGTTTAGGATGCAGAGAGTATATTCTTACATTGTGTTTTATGGCTTTTAGAATATGCGGAGCTGAAAAAAGAGAAAACTGTAAACGTTATATGCGTTGATTGGGGACCATGGTCTCGTTATGACGGGATAGTCAATTTTGTTCCGTCATACATCCTAGGTAGGACTAAATATGCACAAGAAGTCAGTGACAAAGCCGCAAAATTAATAGTTTTCCTTAGGGATTCGAAACTGATCAAAAGTCTTTTGGATGTTCATTTGGTCGGATTAAGCCTCGGAGCTCGTAAGCTTCTTTTATTTCTTATTTTTTGCAAAGTATAATTTTGCATGTTAAAATTATGTTTGCCGTACCTATATGAAAAATGGAAGAAACATGGTAAAGTCATAATATGTTATGTTTCATGCACGAACATCATTGATTCTTGTAGACATAAGTGGGTCAACGGGATTCAAAGTTTCACAATTAACTGGAGAAAAACTGGGAAGGATAACAGGTACCTAGAGATTTTCAGTCTCATATATAGTTAGAAATTAAAAGTCCAATATTTTAAATGCATTAATTGTAATTAAATACATTCAAATCTGTATTTCACATGAATATTTTTAAGGCCTGGATCCGGCAGGGCCTTTATTTAGAGAATTTCCAGATTTGGATGAGCAGTTGGATAGCAGTGATGCGGAATTCGTTGATGTTTACCATACCAGTATGAAAAGAGCTGGACTGGAGGGGAAGTACGGTCACGTAGGTACGGGCTCTTAAAATAGATGGAATAACATTAAAAGATAATGCATGCACTTTAAAATTAACAATGTGCATCGTAAATGTAGGTTGAAATTGAATTATGTTAGTACTCATACATCGCTAATGTATGAGGCATAATGTAAAGAACTTCACAAGTCAAAAGTGAAGTTCTTTTCAACCTTTTCTTAAGTTTGTGTAAATTGTGTACACAAAATTGTTCTTTATTTTTTACATATCTATCTAGGTGTTCACGTATTTCCTGTCATCTAAACTTGTTTTTGTTCTCAACTTTATAATATTAAACAACATATATTTTTCGTATTCTGATGTTTTTAAAGCGCCATGATTTTCCCTATATATATTTTTTATAAGTAGAAATTGTATTACATTAGTTTTAGCAATAAAGCATTTTTTTAATGTAGATTTTTACCCCAACGGAGGAGTTCGGCAGCCTAGTTGCTTAGAAGGACGAATGAATAGACAACTGTATGAGTCAGTGTCTGAAGTAATTCTAGGTAACAATAACACAGAACCTTTAGCTTTACTTGTAACTTGTAACTTTACACATAAGTAATTAAAAATTAATTAATTGTTTAATTCAAAAGCACTTAATTTACTTTGTGATAATGAAACACGCAGGAGGTTGCAGTCATAATATCGCAGCAAACTATTGGGCAAATACGATTCGGAGGACAGATGTAGTTGGTTGCAGGGCAGAGTCATATGCTCAATTTAAAAGGATCCAATCTTCCGACGCTGGGTGCACCCCAGACAATCAAGTCATTTTTGGAGAAAATTGTCCAATAAGGTAATGTACTTATGTAATAGATGATTATCACTTTTAAAGGGCATTAACACTTCAATTCATTATACCTATACAAATACGATCCTTCGTGTACTAAAAGTACTTTGTACTTAGTTAGTTAACATGAATCAAGGTAATTAGGACTTTTACGACAGCTAAATTGCTATGCAGTTGATAAAAACCCAAATAATGTACAATGTACTTGAATAACTTTTTTCAGTGCTCGAGGGAAATATTTTCTGGATTTGGATGCGGTTTATACTCCTGAACCCTGAAGTATAAACATAGTGCAGTGAACTACAAAATGACTTATAAGTAATAATAATATTATTATTACCTTATTAGTACACCGACTCACCAAAGACATTTACATACTCTGGTAGTTTTGTAAGGATGCTTAGTGAAAAGGAGATGTGCAAACTTATCATCAACTTATTTCGGCTAACATCTTACTCACATTTATAAGTAGGCCTTGATGGTATAATTTTGGAACTACCATTTACAAATGTTTTGTTACAATTTTTTACAGTTCAATAAAAAGTATAAAATTGAAAAGCTACAATTTTTTTCTGGTGAACTACTTTGATAAGATTTTTTTAACCATGATTTAATAACCCCGTACCCATTGACCATAAACTATCGGATCTAACCTTTTAACTCACAAGCAGTACTTTAGTCATCGCAGGAACATTCATTTTAATAAAATATTTTACAAAAGCTAGGAAAAGTATACTACATTATTTATTACCAGGGCTCGGCAAAATATTTATTTCTATATCGGTACAGTGAACTCCTACAGCTTTCAAACTTCGTATTTA
>JAQFYB010001956.1:0-28024 GCA_034694085.1 Pogonognathellus longicornis | reverse complement strand
TTTATCTAGTGTAAACTGAGATATAACAGGGGGGGGGGGGTTTGGACCCGTAAAACCCGTATGTAGATCCGCCACTGTCTCCAGGTGTCATATAAATACAGTTTTATTTTCAATTCAATTTACTAACACAAAATGTTGTTGCCGTACTCACCGATACGCACAGATTATTAGGGTGCACGTACACCCACAAATTACATAAAAAAATTTAAAAATGAGGAAACATTGCGCCTACTTCGATGCATTTTGCGTTGGCTATGTCCTAATGCAACCTTATGATTACGGACTCATACCCATTGGGATCAAGGACGTATCCAGGATTTGGTTTCGGGGAGGGGGGGGCATCAACATAAAAATGTTATTATAAATGAAAAATTTCGCGATTTAGGGCACTTTTGCGCCCCAAATAACTTATTTTTTGAAATTTAGGGGGGGAGGACCTGCCCTGGTGCCCTGCCGCTAGATACATCCTTGATTGCGATTTTGCCGTCCCATATATCAATTTCTGTAAACAACCTTTCTGCGTGTATCACAAACTCGTAATCGTGGCTAGGCGCCTGGGAGAAACATACTTTAATACCGTAACACTTAGGTACCACTTCACATACCTAAACGAACGTAGTGCATATAATATCATCGTGTCATGCTATTGAGTTTCTGGATTTTGGGAAATGAGGACCATAATACAATACCAAATAATTGAAGTGACCCGGTCAACCATGATCTCTATGCCACCTACTATTGTATTTGGAGGTTTGCCAGTTGAGAAGACTATGCGTTAGGTATATTTTGCTACATATATTTTGGTAGTTATTGCAAGAGAAACTAACATTTTGACTTATTAATGTTTAAATTTTAATGCTTACGAATGGTCGATATTTTGACATGGTACTTACTACATTCTACAGGTTTTATATTTCAAGCCCGGGTGATAAATATGTCATCCGTACACGAATCTACAATCCGACTATGCAAACACACCATTTGGAAATTTTAATAATGTTGCAGGCAATTAGCAATTTCACAACTTCAAGCCAAAAACTCACTATTATTTTACCAGATGCCTTTTTACGTAGACAAGTATTTTACTAATGAATTAAAACATGCTAACTTGAAATGGGAGGAACGTTGAACAAAATTTCACGCACTTGTTTGGTGTAATCCAACGGGCATAATAAGGTTATAAATTTTATCATACTTGTTAGAAAACGTTATTACTGTAAGTGTAAACTAAATCACCAGAAAGCTCTGAAGCCGGGTCTGCTTTGCCCATAACCAATAAATATAATAGATTACATAATTTATGAAAAACAATTATATTTTGGAATTTGACGTATGTAATGTAGACACACTATTGTAGGTTTATAGGCACTGGCGTAGCTATAAATTGGGGCGGCCCCTATGCAAGAACCGCTTTTTCAGTAAAATGAGTCAAAAACAATGAAAAGTACATCCAATTCTCGCGTAGCTTACAATATTTGTGTATTTTTGTGGCAAACTAACCTCCTTTTTTAAAAATTCTCGTTATGTGACCACCTGAACCTTGGGGGCTCCTATTCCCTATGTACCGCATGGGTTGCTTAAATGCTATTTTCGGTTCTGTGTATAGGCACAATTCCGTTGGTATATAAAGACTAATTAATATTTTATGTCATTTATAATACTTCAGTACGCTGTTATATTTACATACACTGATAAACTACAGTTGCATTGTGCATTGTACTTAATGAGCCATATTCTAATTAACTAATATGTAAACAGAGCAATAAAAACTTATATCTTATTTTTAATACAAGCTAACATTCTAACAGTTTTAAAATAGATGAAGTATTTTTAAATAAAAACCTACGATAGCCACTTTAATAGTCTGCTCATAATTTTCATTTCATTCATTTGATTATGTACGTAGACATATAAATTCCAATTTTATGAAAAAAATCTTGGTATGAGCCAACTTAAATGTTCATTGCGTGCGAGTGTTTTCCGCTAGGCTTTTCGATTTAAATTCTCAATGCTTCAAACACGCACACATCTAGTATAATGTATTAACTTTAGCCTCATTATTTTTTCAATCTGATTTTTTCCTAGCTCCTAACGATGCCCAAGGGCCTTGTACAACACACAACACATTATTCCCATCGTGGTACACGGGTAGAATTTATGTATCATGCTAGCGTATATCTCAACAGGAACATTAAGGAAAAAAGGAGCAAAGTTGGTAGAGATCCCATTTACTTTAAATGGATTCTGCGACCTTGCACTTAACCGGAATGCAAAAACACGATGTGATAAATTTATTTGGCTATTTGTATTGTAGGTTGACTTTGCAAAATGCTCTTAGCTTTTACAGAGTGGGAGTATTAAAATTTCCTTTGCCAAGCATTTTAATTTGGAAATTTAAAACCAAAGTAAATCCACAATGAGAAAAGCACCGCCCTTCCTCGCAAATATTTCTAAATCGACTGTTACAGTGCTAGCACTAATATTTACACCAATAATTATTATCGGAGGTTCGGTAGGAGGTGCATTCTCCTGGTTGACATTTTACATATACAGACTATTAATCACGTGCATTGCAAAATGTACAATGCCAAGTGCAAGAATCCTGTGGATGTTTAATCACTATTTTGCATCGGGAGAAGAATACACATCTACGCAGAATTATCTCACGTCGCAAATGATTGTAGAGGGCCATCTCTCCCTTGAAAAGGTTTGTGAAGGTTGGACTGAGTTAGTAATGAATAAATTAAATCCAAGCGGACAACTTCATTTTCCTGAACTAAGAGATTATTTGCACACTTTTTGTGGATACTCTTTTCGGCGACGAGTAAAAAAAATCGATGTCAAAAATTATATTCACGTTTTTAAAGAAGAAATTGAAAATGCAATTGTGGATAAAGTGAAGTTAGTTCAAATCAGGAAGGAATTTCAAGCTAAACTTTTTCAATATGGACATCCTTTGTGGGAAATCTTATTGGTGAATAATTACCGCCATAATAATTCGGAACAGGATTGTGAATGTACAGCGTTCATTTTTAAAAATCATCACGTTCTTGCAGATGGAACTGCAGTTGGAAGTCTTTTCTACAGTTTGGCGGGAATTTCTGTAGATAGATCGAAGGTTGAGAAAAAAGCGGGAAAGTTTAAATGGCGAACGTTATTGGAATTATTCAAATGGCCAATGGAAATATTTCAAGTAACTTTCAAGTGGATTCTTGTTACAATATGGAACCCTAAACGGTCATTGGATACACACGCTTGGCATTTAGCGGAATTTGAAATGCCATTGAAATATGAGACTTGGCTTACGGAGCCTATAAATAAAAATATATTTAGACAAATTAAGTCTGCGTACAATATATCTACTATGAGTGTTGTGTTATGTGTAGTCACTGGAGGTATGAAACGAATGATGAGGGCCAAAGGTCTCGCAGTGCCAAGAGATATTAGAGTTGAGTTTCCCATTGTTTTACCTAATCATCCTGGAACCTTAACTAATCATGCGTAAGAATTAAGCACTAAATTATAATAGAGACTTATCGTAAATTAGTTGTAACATAACTTATACCTTTAACGTTTACAGCTACAGTAATTATTTATTTAATCATTTTTTAATTGGTGAGGAAATTTGAAAAAGTATTTGGTTTACAACTTTTACGCTTAGCTACTTGAAACTTTAAGTTAACAATATATTGCTAGTCATTTTATTTGTAATTTTCGTTTTTATTACTATTTGGTCCTTCAAGAAAAGTTGAGTTCCGCCTATGTAAAAATGTGAGAGACAAATTTGATTTTTTAAAAACAAATATAATATGAAAATTAATTTTTCCAAAAATAAATGCGGATTATAATATATTTTGAAATTTTTTGTAATAGCTAAATAATATATACTGATACAATAAGTTACTACTAAATGATGTGCAAAAATTAAATTTTGAGTAGGTACCTACTGTTTATTGATGTTTATGATATAAATATTTTGGTTTTTGAAGGAGTATTATATTCGCCCGACTTCCATTTTCAAATGCAGACTGCAAGGAAAAATTATTAGTAGCTGACAGCACTATCAAAAAAGCATGTGTTGGGCTTTGGCCCGTAGTGGTCTATTACACTGTAAAATATATGCAAGTATTTCCTACATGGGTTAAACGAATAGCAGCTGAGGAAGTATTGACATCAGTCATATTTTCTTGTGTCAATTTGCCCATTGCGGTGGAAAAAGTATTTGGACATAAGTTCCTGTCAACCTCTGTCCTTGCGCATCTGAATCGAACAAATGCTGGTGAGAATAAATTTTCCCTTTCAATTTTTATGATTTATTGAATTAATAAATCGTGCGTTTATTTTATTAATTGCTCAATTCAATTTAGGAAAATAATCTGTAATTAATCAAGGTTTGATAATGTTTATAAAAAGTTATTCTAAAAACGGTTTTTAACGGATTTGAAATTTTCCAGTGTAAAATGATTAAGCATAATTGAATTGTTTTATTGTGAAATTATAAAGGATGTCAAGTCGGCATCATAGGATCTGGCGATTATTATCACATGACTTTGCAATTGGACTCCAAACTCCTAAAGCACCCGGAAGAAATAAAGGATTTAGAGAAATACATGCTAGAAGAATTAAATTTCATGAGAAATGTCTGCCTAACTTGATTTTTAAGACTTCGAAATTTATTCTCACATATCGACAGAAATTATACAATTTGTGTATTTTTAAACTCAACTAAGAGGGAATTTAAGTCTCGATACACACGTGTTAATAAAATGGAAATATGACATTTTAAAAATAGGCAGAGCTGCGGTATAATCCCTACAGGGCCAATTCATGTGATATATTTGGGGGGGGGCAAGAGCAACTTCCAATTCATAGTCGTAGCCAGAAGCGGATTTTGAGGGAGAAAAATCAAAACCTAACGTACAAAAAAAGCAAAACTTTTGAGCAAATTTTACCCAAAATCAACTTAAAATGCACCTATATCAAGCCAGACTTACTTCTTTTAAACTTTTTGGGAGAGACCTGACTTTGTTCAGTGCACAGTCGCAAATTTAGCTGGAGGGGGTTTCAGCCTTTGAAGTCATAGTACACTCAATGCGCCATTGAATCCTTGACATGTTTATACCTCAAGTTAGAGGAAGTAAGTTTTAATATTGCGGAAGAGAATAAAGAAATCAAAATAGTTCAGTTATAGTTTATACTGTCAAGATTGCACAAAATTTTATTTGGTGTATAGTACATGCTGTTTGTAATGTAGCAGATGTAGTTGAATAGTAATTTTTTCACAAAAACGTTTTTATAGCTCGGTTTGGCAAGTGTAATTCTATGAATGAACGCACACACGTTGTATATATAATTGAATAGCGAGAATATTATGGTGTGAATGACGGAGGTCGTGAAAATCTTTCAGCGAGTGAAGCAAAGTAAGGGCAATTATGTGAACAAACTGTTTTATTCCACAGTACTAACAAACACTGTAAGTTTACTTTGACCTTCCACTATTTCAGACTCGTGGACATTATACAATTTGTTTATAGGCATTATATTATTATTAGTTAGTTAGTTTATTGTAAATTATATAGTAACTTCATGAATTATAACAACATGTTTACAATCTATAAATTTTTTTAAATATTTTTTAATTAATGCTTAATTGTGCTATCTAAAATTCCAAACCCAAACTTAATACTGAGAAACATAATAGAATGAAACCACTACATAAATACGTTATTATATTTATATTTCGCTATTTTAATTTTCCTTTACGCAAATATACTTTGGTGACATCATGTAAATTTTGCAATCAATTTTTCCTTAGCAATAGATTTCCAAGTCAGAAGGATTTCAAAGGATTTAAAGTCCATTATAGAATTAAAGTTTAAAGCATGTTTGCCCTTCTTCATCAATATTGCATTTGAAAAAATACAAACATCGGGGGAGTTGAATTACCCAGGCTTTTGAACTGGCATTTCAACAGTAAATAATGCTCTGTTTTTTGATTTTCTAATACGGTTAAAACGATCCATTGTCCATACGGTTAAAATTCCGGCATTCTTGAAAGTCCATTTAGAATATATATTTTGCTATCCGTGTATAAAACTCAAAAACAAACAGTATAATATAATTAACTCTAATAAAAGGTAATATTTTTTATGAAAGCTTTATCTAGTCTAAAATAATTGTGACAATATTTATGAAAAAAACAGATTCTCAACAATAGTATGTTTGTTCTAATAAACAAATCCAAGTGTACTTTGAATAGTTACTGAGTTTGATGTGGAAAGAAATAAAATATATTTTAAAGTGACCACATTTATATTTCTTTATAAGCATAATAATGCAACCAGACAACTAAGGAATGTTTCACCCCAATCTAAAATATGTTTATGCTTGACTGCTCTCATAGGTCCATATTGGATTCCACAAGGTTTCAATCCCACCAATAGTTTAGAACATCCGCGAGAGACAGGATATGTTTTTCTGATTTTTTCTAATGTGATTAAAGAATTTCGCCAATGCAAAGCACAACCCATCAAAATGACTGCACAATAAAACAATGTTACCAAAATCATACTCGGGTATGTGTAGTAACGAAGCAATAGTGATGTTTGCTCATTAGATCGAATTAAACAATAGCTTCCCAAAACAGAAGCTAATAATGTGGCCGTCGCAACGGTGGGCAGAAATACTAGGCTCACGCTATTGTTGAACATTTTGATATAGACTTGCAGCGTTTTGTACATTCTTATTTGCCGCTTGATGTCGCTGCTGTTTCTGAAAAAACACACATTAGGTAAATTTTAACCATCTTAAAATCCTAGCTAGTATGTTAAGGGTTGGATATTTTACATGGGAAATGATTATTTATTGTGCACTGAGAAAAATGGTAAAAAATAGAGTAAATGAGAAAAAGAAAAGTGTGATTGTGATGCGTCAAAATTTAAATACCCAAATCTCCATCAATTCAAACTCCAATTTACATATTTATTTTGTCCATTTTTCCCAGTGTAATGGTTTGTTACATTATGCCTTGTGTGCTCAATTTTTCTATTTCCCAGTGAATAGGTGAACACTTTTTATGGAACAATATTATTTTTATCTCATGCAAAATGAAATTTAAATAGCCGTACTGTTACGTTTACAAATAAATATATTTTTAAAACATATAATACATTTTAGGCATGATAAATTATTAAGTTGTTGAAATAAATCTTAGCATACCTTAATCTTCGGTACAATACAGAGTACCGATTTACATTTGCAAATATGTAGCATAGTAGAAAAAGACACTGATTCACCCCAAACATCAAAATGACGACTTCAGCTGTAATGGTGATAGTGCGTGCAATGCTATTACCCTTAGGGAAAAGAAAGTTTGCAGTAAACTGTCTCCCCGGAATCATTACAGCATCCATAGCATGATATGAAGAAATTGTTAATTGTGACATCAATAATCCCCACTTTAAAATAACAGCCTCCATAGCAGAGTCTTCTAAAAATTTGATTTGTAAAAAAACAATTTTAGAGCTCAAACAGTATTGTGAATCAGATTACGTATGATTATGTAATCAGCACAGCAAAGCTCTAAAAATCGATTTCTGGAGGAGGCCAAATTATAGAATCAAGAGAAAATGCGTCTAAAATCACGCAAACAGAGAAACAAAGAGGCAAAATTTAAGTAAAACGAAAAAAAATCCTATTTTGTGTGAATTCATGGCCATACATCGTATCATCGAAAATTAAAAAAATGACTTACCGGGAGACCAATTATTTTCTTTGAATACATGGTTGAAAACTGAAACGATATCCCTCTTTTTGATAAAAAGAGCAAAACTAGCCGTCAGTATGTTGAAGCGATATGCTGTATATCGCAGAATACTGGCAAATTCTTGTTCATTGGAGTCTAGCTGTTGGTGTAAAAGTAATAATTCCACGCCGTAATAAATCAGATAAAATACAGATAAAAACATCCACATTTTATACAACAGACGTACGATTCTTCCTTGTGTGAGTTGTAGCTTTTGAGACTCACAGTCCCAGTAAAAAGGCAGTAGTCCCAAATCATTCATTTTGTTGATAGCAAAGGTGCAGCGTCCCCAATCGGCTTTACAATCAAATCTGAATACAAAAATTCCTAGCGTCAAACTAACATGTTTGGATTGCTCGGAGGTGATTGATAAATTATTAATTGACATTTTCAATTTTTGATTCTTGAAAGAGTTGAAGTGTTAATGCAAACCACTGTGTCTTTTACTTTGTTTGTCTAAAGTCATACAGTTAGGTTCAATATTAAGCTTTGGTTGATCTTTCCAATTTAAGCAAATATGCAAGAATTTCCAAAGTATTAATCTAGAAGTATTTATAATGCTTTTATATAATTGCTCTGACAATGTGAATTCTGTGGAACTGCATTTTGCGAAATTATATGAAGAGGACGCATATTACTGCTTCACTAGAATTATGAGGATAATGAAACCTTTAATTGCAAGGTCAGAAATTCTAGACAATTCCACTTTATTCCACACAACAGACATTAAAGCAACCATTATTAAATATAGTAGTGGTGTACTGACAATGTTGATTATCCGAAGGGATAGACCAAAAGTATCAATTTGTGCAAGTGCAATAAGGAATTATGAAACTAAAATACTCAAAGTAGTTACAATACGGTATTATTAAATCAAATGCATCAACTATGTAACAATTACAAATGATTTAACCAAAAGTACGGTTGTGCAACCATTAGGAAAGATTGAACCAAAAGGTTTAGTTATGTGACATTTCGGAGTAGGACCATATTTTTCCAATAATTTGATTTAATTGAATTTGACCAAGTATTATAGTTTGCAATTCGCTTGAAATATCTATTTCTTATTATATTATTATAGATGATTATGCATATGAGTTTGCAATAAAGAGTAAATAATACGATTATGAGCTACCGAATCAAAGATGTGTTGGAAGAGTATCCATTACTAGCTGTTTATTGTAAGAGTAATTAATATGTCAGGTGAGAATGAATGTGTAACAGAGATACTAAGTAAGAGTAAGAAAGTAAGTCCAGGGTCAGTCCGATACTTGAGGATGGCAAATAGAGACTGCCGGGTCCGAGTGGTTCCGTCCGTAATGTTTTATTCATTGAATTAGGTCCCATTAATTTAAATTAAATCCTTTTTGATGGTCCTGAAAACGTTTTTTGATCGTCGAGTAGGGCCATTTTAGTTTTTTATATGAAATATTGTATTATAGATATATAAAATACGCGGTATCAGCTTGAGCAAAATTATTTTGGCGAACTATTTTTGACTTTGTTAAAGTTGACAAACATACGGTAGAAAAACAAAATACAGACCCTTGGTGCTTGGTAATGTGACTGTGAGGCGGGTTATAGATCATTATTAAGATTAGGTCAGCACTAAATTTTGATTTGTTTTTAATTAATTTAACGCGTTTGGTACCTCTGTAATGAGCGAATTCCTCAATAAATATAATACTTCAATAGCGTGGAACTTAAAATTTCGTTTGATATGAAATTTGCTACCCTCACAAATTCTTTCTGTCCTGCCTAACCATTTAATAATTGTCATGTGCAAAGCTTTTGGAAGAGTCGGTATCATTTAACTTCCATTCAGTTATCCAAAAACATCAAAGGGGTACTGACGTACAAAAGAATCAAAATTAACGTATTCATTTTTATGCTATTTATATTTAAGTGAATCAGCATTTATCCTCTCTCTATTTTTGGCAAGTCTGGTATACAGTTTAGAGTATAATTATCCGGCTTTAGATAATACTGTATCATAAAAGCAAAATCTTCTTACAATCAAAACAAAAGAAGAATGTAATATACATACAATATTGACATACCGAATTTAAGTCTAAAAATGATTGGCACTCAGAACATTTCTGATTTGAGTTCTGGTCGAGCAGGAAAAACAAATTTAGTATAACACGTTATAGAACGACCTGATATACCAAAAGAAACAAAATATAGAAGACAAGGTAGACACTACGAGGAAGAAATAAGAAAGCAACGAAAGATATGTTAAACCATGGAATCATCCAATTTTCAGAATCATCATACAATTGTAAGGTTGTATTAGCACCGAAGAAAACGGCAAGCTTAGAATGGCTATTAATTATGCAGATACAGTAGATAACAGAACACCTATGCATCATGCTCAGCATATTTTGCATAGAATACCACCCAAATATCGGTATACTATACTAGACGAAGAGTGCGCATTTTGGCAATGCGGTTTAAATGAAAAAAGCAGGCATATGACGGCTTTTACCGTCGATGGTGTTTTATTTATGTAACATTTACGATTGAATGAACCAAAAGTACGGATTTCGTAATTTAACCTTGAGGAATGATTACAAGATGTCACATAATTAATTCAAAATATTTATGTAAGTGACATTTCGGAGTAGGGCCATACATTTTGTAAATAATTTGATTATTTAATCAAAGTATTACAGTTTACAATTTGCTTCAAATATTTAATGAACCTGCCTATTGGATTTAATATGATTTTCTTGTACTACAATCATTAATTGGAAGTAAATAATTGCGAAACCAATAACTAGAAATAATGAGCAGCGTCACTTATTACTCGTAAAGCGTACTTATAAAAATGTTTAAAAATATTTTTAAACATGTTTGCATAGCGTTTACGTATAGTTACCAAACTTAGTATGTGGACCAGGCCAAAACTTCCGCGTTAGCGTAATGAAGGCTAAATTTGTTCATGAACTTTTTTATTCCTTCTATTGTCTTCCTGACATTCCAAACTATATAAAAATGTATATGTATTGAATTGCAAATTAAAATGTATAGTCTTTCGAATTTTGTAGTGAAATGTTGAGGTACAATATTTTTTCATATGCCTTTATATAGAATAATTTTAAGCGATCAAAAGTATAGGAACTCCCAAATGGTTCCCACTTAAATTAATTTTAGAAAAATCTACATACTCTGTTCTTACTTTTCTCCAATCATACTTCCGGGCGAAACGTAGCGGTTTTTGAGATATAAAATTTTAAAAAACGAACTACAAGCATGCAAACCCGTGACCATGTCACGGATGGTACTTTGATACTGAAGCATGTATTACATCTAGGAGTTCCCTCAATGAGGACCACCCCTGATACTACAAACCCCGAACCCCTTGTCGTAACTTGCATCTTCGAGAGAACGGGGGTTAGGGGTATGCATTTTGTTAGTGTATATCCCGCCCAAGTCCTAAAGCCTGCCAATTACTTTTCTAAGTGTTTTCTGTTTCAAACTGCTTTGTTGGGGCTTGGACTGCGCTTCGGGGCTAGTACCAGACCAACTCCAAAAAATACTATATTTGTCGTCACTACATTTTCAAGTAAAAATTCTCCAATAATGAGCCAACAGGCAAGAACTTCCAACTATCCCAACTAACACGGATACCGATATCATGTTGATATTGCCAGCACCAATGATCATTTGGCGACGGCAAATCAATTACAGCATAAAAGATGTAGTACAAGTATTGAATATTATAGAACATATATAATAACATTTTTACCTCGGTGCCCTCCCCAAAAACAAATCCTGCATACGGCCTTGTAAAGTTTAATTCATATTAATCATATAACCTGAGACACTACAATTGTCATTAAAACTGAACAGTTGATAATAAATCTGATATTGCTTGACCTTGTTTGGAGTTTTGTCCTTGTACTCACATGACATTCAGATGATGGCAATAAACTTTCGAGAAGTTTTATGTGTAAGTGGAATTGAAAATTATAATTAGTTCCTACATCGGTTTACTAAACCAGGATATCATTGCCAAAACCTATAAAAGCTGAAGTATTGCTAAAAAATAAGTGAATTACAAAATTTACTTGCTCATGATTTCTATTTTCAATTTTCAAACCATTTGCATCATTGATAGATATATCATGCGGAGCTTTATATTTTCATTCTTAAATATTTCAATTTACATTCTACAATTATTGAAAGAAGGGGAATCAATTCCAATGGGGGGAGTAAATGGGACAATAGGTCCCGCAGAAGGTACAGGCAATTCAACATTACCTCTACTAGTAATTGGAGGTGTTGATATTAAAACATACCCAGGAATTAAATTACTAGAAAATTTTATAATGTAAATATTATATATTCTAGAATACTTAGCAACTTTGCAACCGCGGGTAAAGCGTAATAATAATACAGTTGTGGCAACCAGCCGGATTGGAAGTGGTATGTTTTCGTACACATTACAATAATTACAAACATTCCATTTAAAAAACAACTGGTATTCCTGCCTAATCAAAATTTTAATGTGGAAAAAATTGAATCTAGACCTTAGCCATAAATATTTTAGCCATAACATGTGTGACCCTATATCTACTATATCACACTAGTCAAATAGTAATAGCTTGTTCGAAATGCCCACATGCAATTGAAGTATTTTCCATTCTCTTTTTACATTTACAGACCCTGCGCAACTTACAATATATGAACATCACAATTTCCAGGGTAAGTAGTGGTGTTTCCTTTGCATAATCGTGGACATGGCGATTCTTAAGCTTGGTTTGATGTACCTATACATTTACTTCATCAATGAATAATGTGGCATGCGATAACAGGGTGGCTTGTTAAGTTGAGAGATGACCCAGCATATTTTATACCGTTTGGGTGTTATTATACGAGGCGTTGAAGTAATGAGGTACAGTGCGACCCATTAATTAAGGAAACTGTCCCCTTTTCTTCACAACGGAGAAGGCAGCATAATATGATGTAAAGATACCAAGTACAATCTTTAGTACTTTCGGATATATCGGAGTGTGAGTGAACTCAATTTTACGATGACTGTATTTCCTGAAAATAATGTCAGATTACTTGGTTATGTGGTTTAAATTTCCAGGGGAATTTTCCGAAATGTAAAACGGATTTCCAGAAATTCGCCAAGCCCCCCAAAGAGGTCATCATACACCAAAGCCGGAATTCCAGACCCCCGAAGGGTGCGTGGAATTCCGGGAAATCCGTATTCGCCGGATTTTAAATAGAAAGACAATATTTTTATGAAAATTGTCTTTGTAAAAGTAGGTTCATTGAAACGCAGATATATCCGAAAGTATCACAGGTAGAAAGTTGAAATTATACTACCATTCGAAAGTAGTGGAGTGCGTTTCTTGGAGTGTTAGGCCATCATTTGATATATATACATAATATGCCACCTTCCCAATTGGGGAAAAAAGGGGAAAGTTTCCTTAATTAATGGGTCACACTATACTATTAAGGCTTCTATACAGAGCTGCATGTTTTAACGGGTAGCAACTAAATAAAACCTACTGACTTCAGTTATGAATCGCTACCATCGTTCAATATGGTGGCTTCAGTTAATCCCTAACTATACTTCCCAAATTTATTGAATTAACTCTTTTATATTAAACTGCACAACATAATATAGGAAGGAACTGGAGTTTTAGCATAAACGGCTGTACACAACTTGGCCCTGCTGACAACCTCGCAACTTCTATCAAAACAAATGGAACATGTGTTGCCTTATGTGAAAGCAATTCATGTGGTGGTTCTGTCTTAAATACGTGCGTCGTGTTCGGTGCATGCGGAGTATCAGATTACTGTCATTTGGGAAATTTTGGAGTGGATGAAGCGGTTTCCTCTGCTAGACCTTGCAGTAAGATTCATTTAATTTTTGCAGTAATATGATGCATACAAATAAATTGCCCTTGGAAAAAATAAGTTACCATTTCAATTCCAAATTATCTAAATTAAACTGTTTGCTTTGACTTCCAAACGATACCCGACTAATTCCCCGTAGTCGAAATAGAGAAAAGTTTTTCACGACCAGCTGAACACATCCAGTGACGAATCCACGAATTCTTGTTCTGGATCAGTATTCTGGATCAGTATTCTGCCTCATTTTGAATAATACCTTTACGCAGATTATAAGCTCAAACAAGCTCAAAGTTGCAATTGTACTGAAACTGTGCATAACGTCAGTTCATTTTGTTTCATAATTGTACAAATTATTGAGGTTTAAATAAGTTGACAGTATCAGTGTGTTGCAGAGATGGAAACATCCCATCAATTTGCCCAGCCGGCCACATCCCATCAACATCCAGCATTTTGAATGGAGAGCATGGAATGGCAATAGCTTTTTGGATGGGAAGGTAGGGATGGCTATAGCTTTTTGGATGGGGAGGATGGGATGGCTCTTGCTTTTTGGATGGGGAGGAAGGGATGGCTATAGCTTTTTGGATGGGGAGAATGGGCAGGATGGGATGGCTATAAATTTTTGGATGGGGTGGATGGGATGGCTGTAGATTTTTGGATGGGGAGGATGGGATGGCAATAGCGTTTTGGATGGGGAGGATGGGATGGCAATAGCTTTTTGGATGGGGAGGAAGCGATGGCTATAGCTTTTTGGATGGGGAGAATGGGCAGGATGGGATGGCTATAGCATTTTGGATGGGGAGAATGGGCAGGATGGGATAGCTGTAAATCTTTGGATGAGGAGGATGGGATGGCTGTAGATTTTTGGAGGGGAAGGATGGGATGGCTGTAGATTTTTAGACAGGAAGGATGGGATGGCTGTAGATTTTAGCACGAGAAGGATGGGATGGCCATCTTTTGGAGTGGATGAGCAGGGATGGGCAACTGAAATTTCCATCTCTGGTGTGTTCTTTTCCTTTGATCCAAGTATTTTCTCACTACCCGCAGCCGGTTTAGTTGGTGGGCGAGTTCAAGCAGCAGAAGGAGACATCAGAAGCAGGGATAGAATCGGTAGCGCGAAAGGAATGCTATAGGGGAAATATGGAAATTTAAAGCCACGCCCCCGCAGGGGGCGGGGCTTCCCAAGGAATATCCAAGCTACTCTATCATCTGGCCTTCTTAACGTATATAAAATATTACCTCAATGAATTTGTTCAAAATGTCATTGCACACTTTGCTATGGCTTCACTAATAGGATGGTTATTATACTTTCAGCGGCTGCGGAGAGGATATGCCCTGCTGAAGGAGAAGGTAATAAATTATTTTGTTAGTTTTGTAGATTAACTAAGTAGCATTAATGATTTTATGCACACTCCATCAATACATCCAAGGATAGTATATTATCCGTATATTGGCTACATTACAATAGATGGAAGTACACGTCTTGCTTCACAATAATATATGGAATGCTAATTCTGCATACCCTAATACTGAATCTAAATTATAAATAAATAGTGATACCATCCGTGAGAATAACTGAGACAATATGTAAATGATAACAGGGAAACTCCAGATTGTTTAGTTTAAATGACACAATCTTTATGTAGTCGTAATGAAAGGATGATTTGACCAATGCTTTCAACTTAACTAATGATAATGGGCTTTTGATGGTTCTGATAATCTATAGAGATGGTCTTGGAAAGATTTTCTGATATATTGTGGTTTGCTGGGGCTGGGATAAACCATCGTCCGATCACTACAATGAAATAGAGGAAACTTTAGAAATCAGTAAAATATATAGGAAATATTTAAACACACAGATTCACAGTGAACATCTTAGGAGTGAAACATTTTAATAGTGAAATAAAAAGTAACATCAAAGAATTAGATAATTATGAAAAATGTCTGGAAGACGTGAAATTGACCAAAAGAAATGGAGGAAGAAGTGTATGATGTTGAAACAGTGAATAGATACATATTATATAGTGAATAGAAATCTGCAATAAAAATAAAGGAATGGTCAGGAGAGATTACACATTAGAAAAAAAAATATAGACAGAAAATGAATGGGGAAATTGGTAAAAATAATAGAATTAGACGAGAGTGGTCAATGGTTGAAAATGATAAAACTTACAGTAGTAGAAAGGGAGAGTGGATGAGTGAGGTGAAGCATAACAATTATAGAAATATTCGCATTCACATCTTAATTCGGGATTTTCATTTTTCTTGAATATTAATAATGTGTAGTTTTGACTCTGATTATGCTTCTCAATATTAATTGATGTGTCCGGTGATAATTATTCATAATTTTGCTTGCCAATGTTCTTACCTATTTAATAATTTTTTGTTTAGCTCCTATGTGCCGAGACTACCCGAGTACTTGCCTAAAGTATTTTTGCACTGTGCCAACTTCTATGTACGATGTTTACAGCATATGTATGGTCACTTGTGATTTTTGTAGTAAGAAAATTTTTAAAATATTTAAAATTTTCCATTTTTCCGAATTTTTCGAACCAGATTGTCTAGCATAATATATAGATGTCGGACTCGCATGTACGAAATATGGGGAAACGTGGACATAAAACTGTCACAAAAAACGGCAAAAATGTCCGAGAAACGCCTTTTTATTGACACTAAGTAGCATTCTTGTAAGTTGAAAATGCTTTTATAGTGTTTTTAATATGCGTAGTTGCTTTAAATTTAATTCTTGCAGTAAATCATACAATCTATTCTTTTTAATCACAATATCCTAAATGTCTTTCGTAAATGTGTATTTAAGGGGGAGCGCACACTTTGAGCTTAGGAAGGTCTGTTTACAAGTGTTGGAAAGTTCTATTCACTTTAATAATGAAGAAATAACTTGTAAGATAGAATACATGGAAGGTATGAACATCTTCCCGCTGTTATTTCCTATCCTTGGAATTCTGTATCACTTATTCTCTCCATGTAGTTAGATAGGGAAATCAAATTCGACATGAGATCGATAGTTTCGAAACATTTTCGAAAAATGTAAACCCATTCATAAAATATAGAAAACAATTCTGCAGCGTGCATTTTTTTTCCATTATGAATAAAAATTAAAAAACTGTCAACCATGTAATTCCTCACTCTACTAAAATTTAAATTTCGGACAGTAAAATTTAAAAATTCCAAAAATGGGCTTTCAAGCACGCTAGATAAAAGTGCCTGGTGTGTTATACTAAAAACCATTTTAGTGTACATTGACCTGTAACCTCGTTCTCATCTCTAGAAAAGGTGTGCGCTACCCCTTAAAACCACTGGTAAGTTTGTTTGCCCGGAAAAAATTATTTATACCGTAAAAATTCAAAATATTTTAAACTTGGATGGAACTTCCGTTAAAACTAGTTAAAACATCGAAGTCCGATGTCTAGTTAATGGGATCTAATATACAATTTTATACCAACAATGATTTATTAAATTTGAAAATGGCGGCCTTTTCCGAATACTATTTATTTTGGATCGAAGTACAAATCAGGTCACTAATGATGTTGAATATGGTTCTTCGACAGCACATGGCAAAATCATCGATTTTAGGAAATGTAATTCTAGTAACCGATTTCAAATAACTGTCGTTAATAACCGAAGTGAATTAATAGAAGTGACTGGTAAGTAATTTTCTTATTTTCAAACTTATACATAAAAATAATAAGTTTTTATTTAAATTATTAGAGAAAACTAGCTTAAATGATGCATTGCAAACTTCTTTTCAATAACCGGACATGGGTTATGTGGTCGTGGTTAGAAAACAGGGGGGCGCGGAAGATGTTTAAGGGTGGGGGACAAATGTGTGAATAAAACATCAAAAGTATTAAATTTTTAAATATTGCATGACTTTTCTCAATGTCTTTAAAATATATATCTATGGGTCCGGTCATAGGAAATTCTGAAAAATGAATTGGATGAATTTTCATCCAATTTATACAGAGAAAACAGTCCTCTGCCTGAAGATGAGCCTATGACCGGACTTTTAGTTATATCTTCTAGGAGGCCTTGGCGTTTCTATAATTACAGTTCTATAATCAAAGGGCAAAATTCCAACACAAGGTACAAATGTGCTTCTCGCATACTATTGTGAGTATCACGAAATAAGTGATCTTACTTTGGCTAAAATAAATATAAAGGAAATAATTTTAGCGCTACGCGCTAAAATTTCCCGATATTTCGCAATTTTATTTTAAAATAGCCTCTTGTTTGCGACTTGTTAAAATTGATTCATTACAAAGTCAACACAATATTGCAATGTACTTTTAGAGAGGACACTGTTAACGATGTCCCAATAGAACATTTTTCGGGGGGACTTTGTCCCGCCCGTTTCCGATGATCAAAACGACAACAAATTGGTTTTGAAAATCAACACCAATTTATAAATCGATATAAACTTTCAAAAGCGTTTAACCAAATTTATCGCCAACTGAATTACATTGAATGTGACCCTAGTTTTCATTATTCTCAAACCAGCAATTTGAATTCCAAAATCTGTGGAATCGGAGGAATTAAATTTTTAAATGGAGTTTAAAAACCATATTCACAATATCGATATATCTTAAATTTGAAGTACAGTGTGACGTATATTTATGCAATATCTAATGTTATATGGCTGAACCGAAAATCTTACAAACTTATACTTTTCTCACAACAACACGGGCTGTTATCGAAATAGTACGACACAGAAAATGTTTCCTCTATTAAAAATGAGACTTAAAGCGCTAATGAATTTCTATCTTTGTGAAATGAAGCTTTGAAATTTTGGAGGCCTAGATCATATTATATTGGTGTACATCACGCTTTACATGACATCATATAATGCTGAAATTCAAAAACTTGAGCATGATTATATTTTCGGTAATAATGACTATGATATACAAAATATTTAGAAAAGCCTCTAACATCACATAATGGAACATGGTGCAACGCATCCAATTGTGATATTGAAATGGATTGCAAAACCTTTACTATGTGTAAACGTTTGGACACAACTGGAAATCCTGATAAAGTGGATGGAGTGATATTAAATGTAACTTGTCCACACAATTATTTTGCCACACCAGTAATTGTACCAAACGCTGGAGCAGAAAATACTGTCGTGGCCGCTTGCGTCTTATGGAAGGATTTGACGGCTGAAAGAAAACAACAAATTTTGGAAAACCCGCACTGTAACCATTGTGATATTATTGCTGTCAATGACTGCAGCTCGGAGTTCTTATACAGAAGTTATGATGGAAATACAACAACGGAAATTCAAAAATGTCCAGGCAACCTGATAATGGACCCAAAGATGAAATTATGTATCGATCCGTGCAAGAGTACAGGCGAACTTTTGAACAAATGTATTACGAATGGCAAGTGTGTCAATAATAACGTGGCTGTCACTTAAATAAAAAAGAAAGTTTGATGAACTATTGTACTTAAATATATTACAACACGTTCCGGAAATCAAGACTATGATTTTACAGATTTGTTGCGAATGTGTTAATTCTAAAAGTTCCTATGTACATCCAATTAATAAAGTTGAAAATGCTTGCTGCATAAAAATCTTGATTTGAAGTACTGTAGTGGAAAGTTTTTAAATCGAAAATGTATTCATAACTTACCATATTTACATTGAAAAAAATCGAAACGATCATTTTACGCTGCTTTAATTTTAGCCAAGCCCCCTGCGGAGACGGGGCTGCCCCAGGGAAATCCTGATTTTGCCCCGTCCACGCAAGGTGCGGAATTTCCCCAGGGAAATCCTAAAGTTTGCCACGTCCCATCGGGGGGCAGGGCTTCCCTGGGAAATCTAAGAATTTGTCCCGCCCCCACCCTTGACGAAAGTGAAGCAACCTTTTATGTCTACTTTGCTGAGAAAAAATGGGCAGAGGAAAACTGGCATTAAACAATGAAATCAAGATATGAAGGAGTTTTTAATACTAGGTTAATGTTAACTTTTAATGTCGAAAATTTTATAAAAATAAAAGTCAAACTGCATAACTCAAGGAAGTAATAATATATGTATATTATATAACGGAGCCTTACAACATAATCATTAAGGATGCGGTTTGCTCTGAATTCTAAATGGCTAAAACAAATCTGAGTGCGGTATTGTAACCGAAATAAAAAATGCTGCCAACAAATATTTTTAGAGCACGTAAATCCCTTTCAGATATGCAATGTCGCACAGTGAAATCTTTTTAACAATTGTAACACTAGTTCAGATTGACGAGAAACGGACGAGCATGCTCCAAATATGAATAATAGAATCATTAAATAAATTGTGCATATTAAATTGTAAAACAACTCACAAGGGACAGTAGGGACATGTGGGAAGCCGGTTTTCAAGAAAATTTACACAGACGATGCTTACGGCATATAAACCTCGTGTGCAAAATATTAGCTGCCCATAAACGGGTTTTCATATTTTAAAAAAATAAATAAAAATTTCATCTTTGAAACTGTAATTTTCTTATCGGAAATTACATGCAAAATTTCATGTGACTTCCGGCTGACTCTCGATGCCATTCGTAGATATTTTCTATATTGCCAAAGACGATTTTAATTTTTCCTCCACGAAGATCTTCCAGCAAAGGAATATCGCTTTGAGGGTCATGAATAATCGCCAAGTACACAGCCACAATCTCCTTCATATCTCCAACATAGTCCTTCTCTGTTTCTCAGTGTCAATCAATCAGTATTAAAAGTATCAATTTATGCGAGTGTAATAAGCAATTATGAAACTAAAATACTCAAAGTAAGTAGTTACAATACGGCATTATTAAATCAAATGCATCAACTATTGAACCAAAAGTACGGTTTTATAACCATTAAGAATTATTAAACCAAAAGGTTTAGTTATGTGACATTCGGAGTATATAGAACCATATTATTCCAATGATTTGATTTGATTGAATTTGACCAAGTATTATGTTTAGTTTGCAATTCGCTTGAAATATTTTATGAATTTGTGGACTCCTCGAAGAGACCCGACACTCGAGCGTAAAGAGATCCGAGGGCTAGCGCGGCGACAGATAAATGAGCTGCCTCAAGACATAACACGAATTACATGGCGGTGTGGTTTTCTAGAGATTTTTCTGAAATTTTTATATGTTGTAGAGTTTGATTCAATTAGTTAGGATGAGTAGGGTCAAAATTCCCTAGATCACTTGGTTTTTCCTTTGGAACCGGTCAAAGTGTCATGGAATCCCATGTATTACGACTACAAGAAGAAAAACATCGACCATTTGACACCCAAGAAGGGATCGTGGTAGTAAATGGTAGAGGAAAATGATGTTTCCTTTTGCCTTAGAAGTAAAATGGTGAAGTAAAAGTTCGAAGATCGAAAGGTCACTGAGGTCATTGACCTCTACAGAATTGGCTGAATTTTTTATATATTATTGAGATTTGTTCAAGCCTAAGGTTCTTCCAGGTAACTGCTCAACAGAATATT
Organism: Pogonognathellus longicornis; assembly: GCA_034694085.1. NCBI lineage: Eukaryota > Metazoa > Arthropoda > Collembola > Entomobryomorpha > Tomoceridae > Pogonognathellus > Pogonognathellus longicornis. The sequence continues at coordinate 6,866 of JAQFYB010001956.1, read as the reverse complement.
CCTGACGGTTGTACTCTTGTCTGAACTTATCAGCTAAAAGGTGACTGCAGGGTATATTCATATTCTCATCTCAAAATAGAACTATTGTTTGACGAAACATCTTTTTGAATAAGTAAGCTTTTTCTGTTGTTAGCTTCAGCCTGTTTAGAATTTCATATTACATTTGTTATATCCTTAAATATAAGAAAAAATAAATTAAAGGGCAGCGCACACTTTGGACGTATCCTTGAAACGAATTTAAAAGCAGAGCGGAGAGGAATATCTGAAGAGTGATGAAGAGTGAACTTGTACGATAAAACCCAGGGACGGTATGAACATATTTCCGCCGTTATTTCTTATCCTTGGAATTCTTTATCACCTATTCTCTCTATGTATTTAGATAGGAAATCAAATTCGACATGAGATCGACAGTTTCGAAGGTTTTTCAAAAATTCTAAGCCGTGCAATAAAATACAGAAAAAAAATTTGCAATATTACGACCTGTCATCCAACAATATTGATAATATTCACATGTATATAAAATCTTAAACTGGAAAGAATTTACAATTCAAATTTGGAAACTTTGGTGCTGAACTTCTCTTTGGAAGAAAAAGATCCCAGCCAGCACAAGTAGCTTGTACGTAGGATTTACGCAGCAATTCCATCGTCGTAGCTACGCGCGGCTTAGCTTCAAGTTACGTCGAGGTAGCATCGCCCTAGCTTCTACGAACGTGTCTATGTCAATGCGAATAAGCGACTTAGCAGAATGCGAAGTACCTACGTCGCAGCTACGCTATGAACACGAAGCAAAAAGAGAAAGAAGAGGGATTCATTCTTTGATTCAATCGTCTATTCCAGTCACATTGCCACAGACGCACTATTAAGAATACAAGCGGAATCAGCCCCACTTGACTTGTGTGCGCATAAAAATGTAAAAATGATGCTACGTGTTGGAATGGAATTCGAAGCGTTTTCGCATTTTGGTTATCGCCGCAATATTCCTACAGGAAACCAGCATGGTAGCGTAGCTACTTAGTAGCTACTTGCTTCGCAAGTGTTGGCTGTGATACTACAATTTTATCAATTCAATCTCCAATTTAAATTTATTTTTCTCCATTTTTGCCCCTTTTTTCAGTGTAAAGTTGGTCGATGCTATTATTCGATGCTCAATTTTCTCATTTGTGAAAATGAATACTGGTTTGGGAAGTAATGGGATTTTTTCATGGATACAATTTAAATACTCATACTATTACTTACTATTAATAAATACATTTGTAAAACAATTAAATATATTGCGGCCATAATAAGTTATACGTACTGTTGAAGACTACTGTTATACCGACTCTCTTTAAAATTCTCTAATTTTCTTTAAATCCTCTCTTTCCTCACTTTTCCGAACCGACTCTTCTTAAATTTCTCTGATTTTCTTTAAATCCTGTTTTACCTCTTATTCACCTTCCCGACTCTCCTTAGGTTTCTCTATTGTTTTTTAAATCCTCACTTTAATCATCTTGCCGCTTTGCCTCTAAATATATTCTAAGTCATTCCCAAGTTTCCAACTCTTTATCTATTTTTACCCGTCCCTATTTCCCATCTCTTTATCTGTTTTTACCCGTCCGTATTTCCCATCTCTTTCTCTGTTTTTACCCGTCACTATTTCCCATCTTACCTCTATTCCTCTAATTTTCTTCAAACTCACTATTTTCATATCTTCCCCTCCATTTCTCAAAAGTTGCCTCAAATTCACTCCCACCTTCCCTCTATATCATTTATTTTCTATTGCTTGCAACTTATATATTACATACACATAAGCTTGACAGTAAGAATTCACTCCAATCAATGCTTTCAAATTCTTTCAAAGTAAATGGCAATAATTTTAAAGTCATTATTGATTGTTTACACATTTGCTGATAACAACGTGGGAAAAATAACCATCTAACCTGTGACACACTGACTACAAAAATCCACATTGTATACTGAGGAACCACATTTGTGGTCCCATGTAAATTTCCCACACCACATTTGTGGTCCTAGGGTTTCGAAATCAGCAAAATATATTTTAAATAACTATAATTTAGATTAAATAAGAAAATGGATTAATTAATGCCCTGTAATAAGCATTGTATCACAAAAAATGTAAGTTACACTGAAATACCATAAATGTGGTACACTAAATAACACATAACCACAAGTTACACTGAAGGACCACAAATGTGGTTTGTATAGTACGAAACCCTGAATAAGGACCACAATTGTGGTATAGGAGCTTATACATGGGCCAAAAAACATTTTTAATTTTTAAAAAGTCAGATTTTGACGTAGGTACTTTAAACCAACATTAGCATGTAAATCTATTCTTTTGTAACAAATACAAAAAATCCCAGGTAATTAGGTCAAAAGGAACATTGAAATATTTTGAATCAAAATTCAAAAACCACAAATGTGGTCCAGTCAGTGTGTCACGGGCTAATTTGCATTTAATAATAATTAATAGTAATGGTAATGTTAAATGTGTGTAGGAAACGTTATAATAAAACATATATAAACAAGTGTACTAAATAGATTCGGGTAATCTTTATTAATGGTGTTTTAAAAGGTTATATAAAGTGTCAATGCGTGTATAAAACGTTGTAAATCTTACGTGATTTACTTTCTAACATACGATCAAATGTGAAGTATAAACGAGGATTTAACACATTGGGGCTTTTCAAATGCTCCAAGTTAAAGCCGGGTTACGGGTTAAAATCTGTAAAAAAGTTAAAAGTTAAGCGACGAATAAAGCCGCGAAAGTAAAATCTCCTTCTCCAATACACGAGAGTGTATGATTTACACTCAGGTTAAGATTTTAACTGGCCTGGACTCAAGTGTAAGTTTAGTTAAACGCAGTGAAGCTGGAAAACACCAAGCAGAATTTCTGGATCGTTCAAATGCACAATAAATTCTTAACTCGCAGAAATTTAACAGATTTTATCTCGGAGCATTTGAAAAGCCCCATTGTATGTTACTTTTGTTACATATCATATAGCCAAACAAACTTCGTAGTTAAGAACCACGCTATATAGACATACTACATAATTCAACGTTAAAGAGAAACAGAAAAAGGTTTGCTAGTCGACATTCTGCTAAATAGTACGTATTTCTACTATATACTGTCAGGTAGTAGATATTATTACGTGCAAAAAGTGGTGCTCAATATAAATCACTACTCTTGATAGACAAACTTAATATTATACGTAAATGAATGTCGACTAGGAAACCTTTTACTGTTTCTCTTTAATGTTGAATTATGTAGTATGTCTAGCAATGTTCCTAACTACAAAGCTAGTTTGGCTACTGGGTATGTAACTAAATCAATATAAATTTGATTATAATATTGTATCTAACTAATTCACTGATGGTGATAAAGCCACTTCTTTCTGTAAACTTGGTGCTCAATGTTAGTAGTATATGGGGCATTGTAATCCGAGTATTTCAAACTTATCTCTAATAAACCAAAATGGTTAGAACTATATTAATTCTAATAGTTGTTTTGCACACGCATTGCATACTAGGTGAATTTAAAAAGTGAAATATGAATTTGAATATTTATTTGAAGCCACTCTCAAATTGTCTTAATAATATTGTCTTTTTTGACAATCTGGAAACCGATTTTCAAGAATTTCAATATCCTGTAATTCTAGGGAACTATTCATTGACCAAAAATGACACGGATACTACTAACATTGAGAGTACACATGTATCCGACAATTGGAGAGCTAAAAGGCTAGACACATGGGAGTCATCTCTACCACAAAGTTCATTGGTGCCTTACTCATGGCAATGCAGAATTAATTTTTTCTTGTTTCCTCTGTCAACGTATCAAAGCCGAGAGGGGCAATTGAGATTCCCTTTTCCGTGTTCTAAATTGTGGTTTTGGATTTGCTGGCCTCAAAAATCATTGGAAGATTTTGGGATGTATATAAACGAAGCACCTATCATTGTTCTTGATATGGACATTGAAAAGAAACATGATTATCTGCAAATATGGTTAGGCGCGTTATTGTGTAGTAAAAGTCAATGTATTGCTAGCTTAGATTCAGCACGAACAGAAATTATTTTGATTACTTTGACTGCTAACTCAACAATTGAGTGGAAACAAATACATCCAAGTACTTACAAATCTTACCTATACATGACGAAAATCAATAGGATCATTTTCTTTCCATCGCATTTGTATGATCGCAAAAAGTATGCCATTCCTATTGAAACCATGTTCAATGAAATTCTAAAATGCGACAAATCTGCGTATGCTGAATTTACAGAAAATATAGATGCATTTTTTACTAAACTAAAAGTGAAATTTCCCAATAGAATTGGGGTGACAATGGGCACTGAAGAATTGCTTCATTCGAATTTTGGATGGCATCTAAGTGGGTCGTATGATGCTATTGCGCTTTCAAGGTTGCGATATATTCAACAATCTGGAATCATATATATATGGAGATCCACAGCAAAAACTAGATTGCTCTTGCAAGAAATCCGTAGTTATATACGCCAATACAGAATTATCACGAAGCCCTCAGTTTGAATACTAACTTTGTCACAATATTTTACATTTACGGTTTTCTAATTTTGATGTGTTGTGTGTGCGTGTTGCTTGAAAAGAATCTCAATTGGTTTATAGTAATGACTCACGGTACCAAAATTGATCAATACATTTACAAGCTAGGTCGAAAGTTGATCTATTGGTCCAAATATATTCCAATGAAAATATCACAGCTGTACAGTAAATGCAAAGCATATACAGGGTGGCCTAGCCATTACAGTAAAAATACATGGGAGAGACTTTCACTTTGTTTTTGCTGTGCATTATGCGCCAATCCGAAGCCAGCAAGCTCATGAAATTAGAAGTCTCTCCCATGTATCACTTCTCTCCCATGTATTACTACTGTACGTGATGGCTAGACCACCCTGTAGTAGTAATATTTATAAGTAATGGAGGTACTAGCCCTGTTTGTGTGAGAGTGAATTATCTGTCTGTCTGTCTGTTCGTGTGTGTGTATGCTCCATAACTCAAGGACGAATGAACCAAATTGGTTCAAACTTAGTGGCTTAATATATCAAATATATATTTTATACTCTCAGGTCGTACATATCATTAAGTGCAAAAACGTGGAGCACAGCCTGATTCACTGTTCTTGTAGATGCCGAAAAAGCAAATTATTTCTGCATACTTGAAGCTCTATGTCTGGTCTGGATGAATGATTCCTGTATTAATTACTATGGCCATACCTTATAATTTTACATGGCTTTGATTAGACAAAAAGTATCAATTTCTGCAATAAAGAATTATAAAAACTCAAATTATAAAAACTCAATAAATACTTAAATCAGTTGCAATACACCATTATTAAATCAAATGCATCAATTCTGTAACAATTTAGAATGATTGCATAAACCAAAATTATCAATTTGTGCAATAAGGAATTTAAAAAACTAAAATTCTCAAATTAGTTGCAATACTCAATTATTAAATCAAATGCATTACTTATGTAACAATTACGAACGATTGAACCAAATGTATGGATTTCGTAACCATTAGGAATGATTATTCGGTTAGGATCTTATCTTTGACATTTTTTCCTTTTATTCTTCTCATTTAAAATTCGTTTTAAACCAGGAAAATTATTCCCAGACATCCATTCAGGAATTCTCATTAAAATTGTTTTTTACCAATAAGTGGAGCCTTAGAATTTGCAATGTTGGTAGATGTGTTCTCAAACACAAAACATTTCAATTGCATCTCTGTTATCGTATGTATATTACTATTCCAATATACACGAATTCGTGTATATTGATGTAGTAAGTATGCATAGATAACAAGTTCACTCCAATTCCTTTAAAAGTTCACTTTTTCCTTAAATCCTGTTTTTCCTGTTAACACATTCCAGATAATTCACTACTAATACACAGTAATAATTCATGATATGTGTGGATTTTTTGAATAAGGAACATTGTATACTATTTAGCTTTTTGTTACTATAAAAAAGAGCAGAACATTTACGATTTTCTAAAAATAAATTAAAAACTTTTAATCAACGGGAAGTATTTTTTAAAATTCGGCGAAATTTTTAGTTTACACACAAAAGGTAGGAGAGCTATACCTTTGATCGCTCCTCACGCCGAATTCTGAATAGTAAACAATGTTCCTTATTCAGAAAATCCACACATATGTAAGTTCGCTATGTGTAACCACAAAATGAACTTACACATAAACATTATATTATTCATAATCAAATACCACAATATTTACATTATTATGTATACGCTGTAAGCACTATTCTCAATTAATACATTGAATTTAATTATTGCATTCATATATAAAGAACTTGAACACACTAAATACTAAAAACTCAGATCTACGCTGACTACTTCACATAATTTATTGTTCCATAAATAAATTATTACACACATATCATTCATACACAAAATACGTACTCTATATACCGATAATTTGTGGCTCCTCGGCGAATCAAATTTTGGTCATTTTTTACCCCCGGGGTAATCCTTTTCCTGTTCTCTCATTTTTGATCGGTCGTTTTTGGGTTTCTTTTGTTCCCCCCAGACTTTGGTGTGTATAATATCACTATTATACCCCCAAAACATATTCACTGTTACGACGCAGGGCATTTTGGAGACTGGCGGGGGTTCGGTTTAGGTGGACGAACCATTTTGGATTATGTCATGTGAATATTTTATGTTATGAATTTGTGTGATGTATTGTATGTATGCTAATATATATAAGGATTTGTATTTAGTTAATATTAGCCGATCAAATGTGAGCTCTTTAGAGCCAATCAGGAATAGTTTTATTATAGCCAGTAAGGATTGAGCTTCTTAGAGCCAAT